>BQNB010027784.1:0-56462 GCA_026074375.1 Tanacetum coccineum
ACTTGAGAGCTGGTAGAAGGCTGATTTGCAGGTTGAGTGGGAGTAAATTTTGTGGACTAATTCTTTCTATTTGTACTCTTCTCTTTGTCTATCTGGTATGGGATGAACCTTGACAGCCAACACCTGCACCACCTGGACCACCTGCACCACCTTGACCATCAGCAGCAGACAAACCTATAGCATCACCAGCACCACCTGATCCACCTGAACCATCTTGACCAGCTGCAGGTTCTGTTTGTTGTGCTTGCCTAGATGCACTACCACTGGCTTCTCCATTGTTGCCACCTACATTTAAAAAAATCCTTGTAAGCTATTTCATGATGTTTAGATCAAAGACACACTTATAGCTTAAAGCTGAAATAACTACCTGTTGTTTCCTTTTGACCTTGTCCTTTGCATGTTGCCTTATTGTGTCTAGTGTTTTCGTATGATTGACATGTAATGGTTCTTCCTTTCCTACTCAGTTTACCATCTTCCACAAATGGTTCATCCTCATGTTTGGACCTCTTTCTTTTCTTCCTTGGTCGGCCTACCTAGACATGATGCTTAGGTGGCAAAAGTATTGTTTGTGGACTTCTCCCAGTACTTGGTCCCACAAATTGGTTGTATCTTGTGAGAGTATGTTTCCTTCCATGTACTCAACCAATAACAAGGATTTATCCACGTTTCTAAGGGTGGTGCCGCCCGGTCATTCAGAGCTATATTCCAACAAGATGCAACAACATGCATACAAAGAATCCCTGTCAATTCCCATTTCCTACATGAACATGTCATACTCACTACATCTATAATACACTGATCACCAAGTGAACCTGAAACTTGATACTTATTTGCTCCATTCCATTGCACCTTCATTAAATGAGCTTCTTTCTTGATTGATTCCATGATTCTGGTTGCAGTATGGGTCAAAGGACCAGTACATTTATCAATCACACCTTGTACATTCACAATTCTCTTCATGCAATACTCCTTGATGTACTCTAAAAGTGTGATCGCTGCTTAGTCCCAACCTTCAACAATTTTATCCATTAAAGTACCAACAAATGTTGTTGACAATAAATCAGATTTTGGCTCTACCAACAAATTAAAAAATAACAATATTTATTAATTCTATAAAAACAAACAAAACCTAATACTCATAAATATGAAAGCATGTAAAAACAGTGATGCCATTATAGAAAATTACAACGTTAGTTCCATGCATTAATGTGTTACTTGAAATATAGATCTAGCCTAATTTCTACACAGTGTAACATGTTCAACCATTCCATTGTGCCTTAGGATTCACGTCTTTAAGTTCTAACATACACTTTTCAAAATCCTAACAATGTAGTAGACGCAGCTCTCCACAACAAATACTTGATATGCTTGTCCACACCATCGCTGCTTCATGTTTTTCATGTATTTCGTAAGCAATGTCTGTGTTCTGACTGGGGTACACAGTTTTAATGGCTGGAATTATACCCTACAAGAACCAATTCTTATAATCAGTTACTAAATTCATATAATTTTCAATTAATAAGAATTCAATAGTCAAGCATAATAACTAACCTTTAGTCTATCACTGATGAAAGTGAAATTTAAATTGGGATTGCAGATCTATGTCATCACAGCCCAAACACTACAAAAACCAACACCATGAACTCCTTACTTTCAAAGCTTCAACCAACCATAGGCCAATAAAGGTAAATTCCATTGTTTGAATCATTCCCAACAGCTATCAATACTTTGCCTGAAATGGGCCCCTTCAATGAAAGCGAACCATTAAAGCCTAACAATCACATCTGCAAACTCAATAACCAGTTTATAATGCTCTCACAAACGTATATATCTAAACACCATAGTAGTAAAGAAGACCAAGTATTTGATGAGATGTTATTTTAAACAAATTTTGTTACTTTCCGGGGTCATTATAACCCTAAATCATGCAATTATATATGCCCAAAATAATTACTTAAACGTTCTTTTTTTAGGTATTTAGAAGCATTTGGAAGGCATATGTAGGAATACACTGATTGGGCGATCATTTAGAGAAAAACGTACAATATTACAAACCATCACCAATACTCTTCAGATTTAAAGTCTCAAGCGGTTTGAAAAAAAAAAAAGGCGTCACCATTTATACAACGACGCCGTCACACTTCAATCTGTGACGGCTTTACAAAATCTCTTGAACTGCGTCAACCTTCGCCACCGAACACAACTCGGGATCCTAGAAGAATCACTTTTATACTGGCATCACGAATTACAACGCGACGTCCGTCACAAAGCGATATTGTTCTTATAAATATTATACCCGATTAATTAGGGTTTTAATGTGGTGTCCCTTTAGAGCAAAAAAGGGGTGACAACCCTAGTTTCGTTTGGGGCAGCTTATTAGGATTAATATATTAGGGCTTCAAAACCCTAATTTTACCTCCTTTATTTCATGTATTAAGATTCAATTAAGACTATCTTAATCATTCAACATTCTCTTTTTTGTTTTGTATTCTTTAATTGTTCTTTGCTGCTTTATCTTTAAAACATGCCTTGGCTAACTCTTTATTGTAATTCATTTATGATTGTATAAAACCTAGAATGCAGATCTTAGTGGTGTTGCTTCTTGTGATAAATATGCATGTTAGGCTTTAAAAAACCAGCTTTTTGTCTGTATTCTCTGTTGATTATGTTCTAGGAAACATGAATGTGTAGAAAGGAATACGCATTAGGTAACAGTCTTCATACTCCCATAGCCCCTTATATGGTTGATCCCCCTTTAATATATTATCAAATGCATTTAATAAACTCTCGAGTGTGCTCCGGATAATAACTTCATACTACCTTACTTTGTGTTTTGCCTCAACGGAATACATAAAATAACACGGTTTCGTGTGAAGTCCATTCATGACTTAGGAAACTAGTACATAGAACATCACAAGTGTGACAAAGCAAACTCACTAGAAGAAGCAATCTAGAATAATACATGATTAAATGAATACAATCTTTTTTATTATATTGTTTATCGACCATAATCGTAGTTATTATTTGATTTAATAGCTAAAACCAATCCAACCTCTCAAACATATGATTTTACTGCTTACTTAAAAAAAAGTAAAAATACAAAAATGATCTTTCCACTCAATCCTAGAATATGTTGTAGAACCGTAATTAAACCTTCCCACCTATTCCCCTATAGAACGCTAACAACCCCCAGAGTCTTATTGCCTATACTACTACTACAACGGTTTAGTACTTTACCTATGAGTTTGTAAAACTTCTTATCTAAGTCCCTTAACGACAACCTGCACACAACTTTTTGGGCGCCCAAGCTGTGGGGAATAGTTAGGTTTTGATCATAGTTTAGCTTAGTTCTACTTGCTTGAATCCTTTCGAGTAAGACTTTAATTTCCGCATATTAGCTTTCTCGTAGTCTATCTTTTCTTTGTGTTATCTGTTTTGTAACCCATTCTCGTCAACCACCATGAGAGACGAGAATCATATCCGTACTCTTGGAGACTACTCCAAACCTAACCACGAGGGCTACAAGAATAGCATTGAGCTCCCCGTATGGAACAACATGGTACCTCTTCGATCCGACACCATCCGGTTGGTGCAAAACGGATGCTCATTCCACAGACTTCGGATCGAGGATCCAAACCAACACCTTAAGGATTTCTTAAAACTTGTGGACTCACTTGACCTTGACGGTGAAAACAGGGAAAGAACGCGCCTGCGTTTATTTTAATTTTCCCTTCACGATCAAGCTAGCAATTGGCTTGAACGTCTTCCAACAGGATCCCTCACCACATGGGAGGATCTTACTACTCGTTTCCTTGCTTAATTCTTTCCACCGGGAAGGACCGCAAAACTTCGCAATGATATCCTGATGTTCCAACAACATCATGGAGAATCTCTCTTAGATTCATGGACTCGTTTCAAGGACTTACTACAAAAGTCCCTCATTATGGCATCAACCTTTGGCTCCAAGTCTAAATTTTTTATGACCATGTCAATCATGTCATAAGACGAACCATTGACCAATTGGCTGATGGTAAGCTTTGTGACCGAAACGCCAAAGAATCCAGGGCATTATTAGAGGACCTCGCCCTCTATGACAATGAAAGTTGGAACGACCCAAGAGATTTTGCTAAGCCGGTCAAGGAAATCGCTTTGCCTCAAGATGTCCCGAGTACATCCGACCGCCGCCTAATCGAGCTCGAAAATCAAGTCCAACGCTTGATGGAAGCTCATCTTGCTCTGACACAACCTACTCAAGTGAACAAAGTCACTACCTCATGTGAAATATGTAGTGGTCCCCATGACACTCAGTAGTGCATGGAAGATCCCGAACAAGCCTTTGTTGAATACGCATCCTCGCGTACCGATGAAGCGAGAGGTAAGTGGTATACTTTCAAGCCCTAGCAAAATAATCTTGGTGACACCTATAATCCATCATAGAGAAGTCACCCAAACCTTAGGTGGAGACAACCCCAAAATTCTCAAAATAATTTTTCAAACCCATCTAACCGGTTCCAACCCAACGGTTCGATCCCGAACCGTTCCTTCAACAACAATCCTTAAATCTTTAAAAATCATTCAAATCTTGAAGGATTGATATCCAATTTCATGGCATCTCAAGACGCTAGACTGTCCAAGTTTGAAGCCGATTTCAAACAACAGCAAAGTGAGATGACCAACAAAATCGACACATTGCTGAAGGCCATCACCGATCGAATAGCAGGAGCACTGCCTAGCGACACGGTTAAGAACCTGAAACTAAGTACTTCCTCAGTTTTTTCTGCTCGTTCTTACCCAAATATGGACCCGCAATGCTCAAACCATATCCAAGGTTCGATCAATGCCGTCACAATCCATTTTGAGAAACAAAGCGACTCCTATGATGAGACAGCAAAAGAGAATAAGGAAGAATAAAAGAACAGCTTGAAAAATATACATGCCAACCCTTCTACACCGCCCGATCCGTCAGTTGCATTCATCACCAAAAAAGTCCTTAAATTCAATTCATTCTTCGAATCGCTCGGATTGGTTCCTCAATCATCCAACACCGAGATCGTTTGCACAAAGGGGGACGATGGAGAAGTCATGTTTATTGAGTTAATTAGAAAGAATGATGACTGTAGCAAAGGAGAACCTGAAGAGGAAGGAAGTACAACAACCGAAGGGGTAGGAGCAGAATATTTATACATATTCCCAACTAGGAGTGAACTCGTATATTACAAGTACCTCATGTGTAGCCCAATCCCTTCAATATTTTTAAGAAACCCCGTCATCACGGAATGGTGCTCATCAAATCTCAAGATACCATGCAACATTGGGCATGTGCATGTGGAAAAAGCCTACATTGACCCTAACTCCCCTCTAAACATCATGAGCCGAAGGATGTATAATTGGATCATGAGGAGAAAACTTGACCCTAGGGAAAACTCGAATAGAGGAGTTAGCAATTTCATAGGAAGGATCAAGGGAATGCATGTATTCGTAGAAAACTTTACCTATATCATAGACTTCATGATTGTTGAGGATATTAGTTCAATTATAGACCCTAGGTTGTCACAAGTAGTACTAGGGAAACCTTTTGTGGAAATATCCAACATGACTCACGACCCACCCGAAGGTGTTGTAAGATTCACTAACGGGACCGATGAAGTTGCCTATAAGATGCCCCATATGATAGAACAGTACAACTCACTATCGGACTTAGAAAAAGTGCACACAAAATCAGTCTACATTAGGAACAAAGAAGACAAGAGAAGAGGAGTGGAGTATGTAATGCGCAAAATATTAGGATTTTATAAGGAATGCTTAGAGCTTGGACCCGAATATGTAATTGGAATGGATGATGAAGGAGAAGTCACGTAAGGACGTGTGACTTCGAGTCTAGCTACAAGACTCGTAAATAAAGAAAAGCGCTTTTTGGAAGGCAACCCAATATTTACTTTTCCCGCATATTAGGAGTGTCTTATGTTTTAACTCTTTATTGTTTGTTTTATTATGTTTGAATTAGTTTGTATTTTTCCCCTTCTTGTTATACATAATAGTTATAATATATAAAAAAGATTACTTTGAATGATTAAAATGGTTATTAAAGATAATCATTAAAGTTGTATGCAGAGAACGTTACAACTATGATTTTTTTTGTTAACAACTTTAATTGTTATATCTGCACTAGATGTTATTTCATATGTATAATTAATATGGTTATTTATTTATATGGTTATATGCATAACTAGTTGCAAAGCCCGCCCGATGGGCGGGCTCGCCTTGTGAGTATCCAAGAAATAAATTAAGTAACGGTTAATCAATTGCAAACAATATAAAATATTTGTACAGAGAAAAACAAAAAAAAGAAATGAATACAATTTTTATACCCCGCATACTCTGAAATTTGTAGAGAGTGATGAACCAACAAAAAAGAATGAACGGTAATCTGATAAGAGGAAATATATAAGTAAGGGTTAATCAGCTATAAACATCGTAACATATTTATTAGTGCATTAACAACGTAAAGAAATGAATGTTCATCCGATAAGAGAAAATAAAAGTTAATACATTATCTGCAATAACAAAGCATATGTTTTTAGTTCGAATGCAAAATAAAGCTTTATGTGATATAATATTTATATAAGCAGAAAAAGTGTCATTACCTTGTCATAGAGTTTGAAAATTGAAAATTGTAGGTCATAAGCAGCCCATTGTGCTGAATTGTAACCTGAAATTTGGTATGTTGGTGCTTTCAGAGGTACATCGTGTGGTATAATTGTCACATTCTTAGTGGACGGTGGTGGTGGCTCTTGGTGGTTCTTTTTTGGCTCCTGGGTGGAATTGGAACTATGAGACAGACAGATCCTAATGGCTGAGAAACGTTGGTAGTTAGCAGCAAGGCTACCTGCTGAATATTAAACACAAACTGAATTGGTGCCTTAAAACTGAGATAACTGGTGATTGGTCAATACATCCTTCATTTTCTGGCTTTGATTGTAGCCATGATGACAAAGTGTGACACACAATCAACTCTTTCTTAGTTGAACTGTCTTCTAAGTTTACTTTTGAGTGCGGGGTTTCTTTATCAGTCTGCTCAAGATAGTCATCAGAACCAGATTCTTCTTCTATTGGTGCCTTAAAACTGAGATAACTTTTTAGGGTTTAGGCTGAGTACACATACTGATATCTGATCCTTTTATTCTTCCTACTTTCGTTGTTTATCATTGATTAATTTAAGAGGAGGTGGGTAAAGGTGAAGGCTTTGAAGTGTTGTGGCTGAATAGATTTTCTCATCCTCAAAATATACCATAACATACATTCATTTACTGATCTCTAACAAATTGTACATATCCCTGCAAAACAACTTATAAAGTAAGTACACCGTCAAGTTAATTGAGAAACGAATGATCTTCTAACAGAAAGAGATACCTTCAGGTTTATGTGTATTCCTTCTTTAGCTTAGTTTCCTTGGTGGACTCGAGTAGCAATAGCAGGAATGCAACAATAACCACGATTCTCCAGTAATATAGAAGTTATTGCCTACAAAATCAAGATGCTATGTGAAGAAGGCCTGAAATGCACCACCATTATAATTATAACAGCAAGAAGCTGAAATGGTTACATTTATATATAACAAAATTTCATCACCATTAACAATAAAAATTGCTAAATTAGCCAATAATCAAGTTTTAGATGCAATTATTGTGAACATGTCAGACAGCAAATAATTAAAATCACAAAATGAATTTCAACTACAAAAATTTACTTCTAAAGCTACTAAATGGACAAAGCAATAGTTCATATTCATGCCATGAAACACAGACAACCGAATAGTCTCACTGCTAATGCATATATCTAATTATAGGGCTATTTTGCACACAACATCAAAATAAACTTGGGTGACAACTACCCATTTAGGGTATTGCGAATGCATCTATCAACCGTCCCACTTGAAAAGTTGTTGTGATCTTACAACCAAATGCAGATTAAAAAAAGGATACGATACTCTCACAGCATATAAAAGATCAACTCTAAAACTGAAGACCAGGATAATTATGAGTTTTTGATGGCCAAGGACGTATGACATATCTATCATTCTATAAAGGTCGATGACAACATCCTTATGAAGTATGCTTTTCAGTCACATAATCAAATACGCAGGCAAGAGAGAAACAAAGATACTTGTAAGAAGTCGTATAGGTCATCACTTACACCTTGTTCGTCATGACGAATAACACAAGTGTCACACGTGTTGTAAGTATACTAAGTGCTAAACAGATTATAACCTTATTCATTTTAGGGGAATAAGATATTGTAGCCTCAAAATATTGAGTCGAACAATGGAATTTCGTTCATTACTTATATTTACATCTCGGTCATTAAGTAATATACATTGTAATAGGCTAAACGGGCTCTTAAATTAAGTTAACCGGTCACTGTATCGGGCGAAAGCCCAAGTAACCTGAGCCCGACCTGTAGAATTTACTAAAGGCATGAAAGACCTTTTAGTTTTGATACATAATACACCTCACCACGAAGGTGAGGTGGTGGGTCATTGTAACTTACACATTGCAAGTAAAACTTCCCAAATTCTCCTCTACTTTCTCTCTCTTGTTTCTCTCTCTACATTTTCCTAGTTTCTTCTCTACTTTTCTGTTCAAATAATGAAGTGAAATGATCTTTTAGATACTGACATTTGTGTATCACGAGCCCTCGGAAGATTGTGTTGTTTCGTGGTTAATAAGCTCTAAAATCAAAATTTTCGTGGCTTATTTTGCATAATAAGCTCACTCGAAATTTTTTTGGGGCTTATTGGTTTGCTTTTTCTCATATATTTCTTTGCTTCACTTGATCTAACACCCTTCTTGTGTTTCATTTCGTAATAAGCTCAAAATATCGTGCTTATTTTCAAAATAAGCTCACGGCTCAAAAAAATTATGGGCTTAATGGTTTGTTTTTTTGCTTGTTTTACACCTTGCTATACTTGTCTACATCTTCTATGTCACTAAACTAGTTGCTTCGTTTTTTAATTTTTTAAGATTTTTGAGCTTAATTTAAGAGCTTATTTTCAAGCTTTAATTGTGGTTGCTTATTTCGAACTTATTTGTGATGGCTTATCATTTTTGTGGTCATAACCGTCCACACAAGAGGAGATCAAGATCCACAATTTTAGCCTACAAAGACAAGACATTTTTTTTTTAGTTAGTGTCCTCACCCGAAAATGACCTCAGCGGAACATGTATTTTTAGCCAAGCAATATGCAGTTATTATAGAAGCGGAATATGATTTAACTATAAGCGAAATATGACAAGTTTAGCTTAAGCGAAATATGCAGGTGAACCCAAGCGAAATATTACAACAAAACTAGAAACACACCTTGCCAAAAAAAAATTATAATTCAAGCGAAATATGCAGTTCAAGCGAAACATGAAGGATTGAATTTCAATCGAAATATGGCAGTTTTGATTTCAAGCGAAATTGCAATTTTAAGTTCAAGCGAAACATGCAAATTTGATTTCAAGCGAAATATGTTTCAATTCAGCTAATGTGCATCTTCAATTTTCAAGCGAAAATGTGTAAATTTTGAAGCGGAATAGCGTAATTTTCCAAGCCAAGCGAAATATGCACACTTCAAGTGAAACATGTCAAGTTTAAGTTTTTAATTTTCAAGACATTCAATTCACACAAACAAACCTAAATCCAAACTATTAACATTCACGATTTTCCTATTGATTTTGTAAAATACCGCGAAAGACACAAATTTCTTTTCTCGGTTTTTAATCCATAGAATGTAAAATTCCCGTAACGTTATGCTTCTTTTACCACAACTTCAATCACAACACCCTACTTAAGATCCTACAAATCATTTTCACTTCATAATCTTCAGTAAAGATGGAAACGAAAGATACTTTATCTCGAGTTCTAATTAGAAAGAACAACAAATGCAACAAATCCAAGACAAAGCAAAAGAAAGTTGCATGGTATCTTTTCGCCGACTCAATCCACCTTAAGCTACTTCAAACATCGACTTGAAATGAACTGAACCGAGTCTGGATTCAAACGTGCATTTGCGACACTCTTTGGTCAGATATAGAGACTTTCACAGCACAATATTCCTATACTGGATCAAAACTAGAAAAGCAACTTGACACAGAAGAATTTCAAGAGATTGGATTCCATGGTTTAGCTTTTAAAGTACTCGAGACACAGATTTCATATGTTCATCAAGTCACGGATTTATTTGGATGAGAATATGTTGTAATGACTTGCAACTACTTTCTACAATACACTCATCTCGCGATTCCAAAATTCGTGACACATCAACTTATTTAACACATGGAATCTGTTAAGAAGTCGATTGATGAAAAGAGCACAGCATAAACGGGAGTAGACAACTGTTTAAATGAAAGACAGATATAGACAACAGAGGATAAGGTTTTGATTCAGTAAAGCATTTGATGCTAGCTTGGTTGAACAGAAAGCAGTGGGACAGCATTAAAAGAGCAAGAATACAAGCAACAGATAAAGAATGATGCACATACTGAGTATGCATATATCAGACCCATATATATGAATAGGCCCATAGCTGAGGTACAAACAACTACCTGAAATCAATATCTTTGCTACTGGACAACAACATACTGAGCACCTGAATTCAATAATGAAGAGAGTTTGACCAAATTTGAACAATGTCATGACACATGTCCTTTGCATGATAAATTAACTGATAACCAGACAACTGAACTCCTCAAATCAATCCCTGAATCTTAAAATATTAGTCACAAAAATATTGTTGCCCAATTTCAAAAAAAAATTCAAGAAGAAGCACATGTGTTATCTTGAACTTAAATATCAAAATCAAGCGTTAAAGAAGAAGGCAACATGGTCAATTTTTTCGAAAGTAAAAAAGTAATGAAGCAAGGTTAAACATGACATAGAAGTAATTGAAACAATGAAACAAAGAATTAGGAACCTAAAGTGATAAATTACTTAAGGAAAATGAGACTTTGAAAAGGCATTACAAAGAAATGTTATTCTTCTATCAAGACAACGAGAGCTAAGAACATAGAACACCTACTTCTTGATTGCAAATAATGATAAATTCAAAACTCAACTTCAGGAACAAGGGTTTGCAATTGCAGCTTAAAAATGATTAAGGAAATAACAGGAAAATAGTGTGAATACTAAGTTTGCAAAATCGTTCAATCTTAGGGAAACCGTTATTACAACCACGTAGAAACTAATTCGTTGTTAGACAACCGACGCGTTTAAGTTGAACGACCTGATTTTCAAAGCAACGTTTGCCTCCCAAGTTGATGTCAATAACGATTTGTCAAAGAACCAGTCACTACAACATTATTTTGCCTAAGGAAAGAGATCTGTTGTTGCAAAACCTCATCACATATGATTGCACCAGGCTCATCTAGGTACAGCTCAAATGACATGGATCTATAAACACTACCTAAAGAAGCTAAGAAAAAGACATAAGAAAGCAGTAGGAATTCAGAACCTAGTGTAATGCCTTCTGCTAGATCACAAAGTTACGCAAATGGTAGCAAACCAAAACCTAGGATCAATAACCTAAAGTCCTAGGAAAGTGGCCTCATCTAAAGTAGTTGTGTCACGACAAATACTGTACCCATTAGCAGACACTCTAGAATTCGAGAAGTTTTTCTTACTCAAACATTTTTGTTTTGCACAACAGTGAGAAATGTGTCTTAAAAATCATGATGCTTGTATAACAAAACTCCTGAAGGAAGTAAATTCACGTGCTAAGATTCAATCCCATAAGACCAGAAACAGTAACATACCCGTAGAGCAAACAAGTTTTGCAAAGAAACCAGAAAGACATATCCCAAAAAGACACAGGTCTTCAATCAAAAAGACTTCCGTTGTCCATGAGAAAATAATGACTCCTAGATCATGTCTTAGGTGGAAACCGACGGGTAAAATTTTCAAGACAGTTGGTCTTAAGTGGGTTCCTACTGGAAAGATATTCACATCTAGCACAACCAAGGTTGACAGTGAACCCACAAATGGTTCAAATGACGATATCACAAACCAGTATGCATGCAAACAAACTCTTGATGTCAGTGCAGGTACACTTAACATACATGCAGGTACATCTTTAAATCCTACAAAGGAAGGACTCCGAGGTTGGTTGCTGAAAAGACTGATATCTGAGAAACCAGGGCTTCAAGGAATTTTCATCTGATGAATAAGCAATGACTTCTGATCATAACAGTTCATAACTCGGAATTCACGACCACAGCAATGAACAGTAAAGTTCAAAGCTGGTTCCAAAAGTTGTTCCTCCAGCAGACAAGACAGCTACATCACGACAAGAGTTGGAATTACTATTTCACCATCACATAACAATGCTGAGGTCAACATGTAAATATTTTTTATAAAACCAAATACAAAAATATAAAATTTCAAAAGAAAATACAAAATCAAAAAATCAGAAAATGTTTCAAAAAATATTCTTCTCGACATGTCTCTTGGAATCGATAACATTTACGCACCTAGAAATATTGATTAACATCGACACGGGAGTGTAAATGAAGTTCGAACAGGAGTTTCAAATGTTTTCAAAACATGTCATTTCTAATTTTTCTTGATGACTTGTAATCACTCTCAGATTGCAACTCGGACCCGAACGACAAAGGAGAGTGTACGCATAAGTGCGCTTATCCTTAGCGTTAGAAGAGAAGTCTTCTAACATTTGGTTTTTCAAAAAAGTTGAACACAATTTTTCAAGAATTTCTCAATGACAATTCAAAATCTTTCAAAATTGTGTGTTCAACACTCCAGTCCTCATATTGTTTTACAAGACAATTATTCTACATTTGGTGTCATTTTTTAAATGAGTCAAAGTTTGAGGGGGAGTTTTCTGAAAAACAATGTTTTAATGATTGTTGGATACATCATAACATGACAATTCTTATGTATTCAGCACATTATGAAAAGTCTTAATAACAACAAAGTAATAATGATGACAATTCAATAGCGTGTATGTTATAAGATGATTAGGTGGTTGAGCATAATTTTTCAAGAATTCTTCGATGACAATTATTAATCTTTCAAAATTATGTGCTCAACAATGCTAACCCTTAATTTTATATTCATTTTACAACTTGGTATCATTGTTTTTGGTGTCAAACATATGTAAAATCGAGGGGGAGCAAGTTAATGTTCCATATAATTCATGCAAAGTATAAAAGTTTTCTCCCCATGGTATTTCAAGACAAATTTTAATCACAAAGTATTTCAAAAACTAAGTGAATTAATATTTAAAATAAGGGGAGAAATGTATTTAAAATGTGATCTTGAAAATAATAAGTGATCTTATCGACTCAAAGTGCTTGATACTCTTCGAAAAAGGTTTTATGGTTACGATCTCATACCCTACAACATCTTATTTCACGACGATTCTGAAGTCATAAGGTGGTAAGGTTAGGTATTTGTCCTATGATCCAACCAGAACCGGAGGGATCTACCCAAGGACACTCCATAGTTAGAAATAGCAGTCCTTAGGTATGATTGGAGATGAATGTGTATAAGGGAAGAATGCCGACTAAGATTGAGCTAACACTGGAACAATCACAACAAGGTGTTAGTAATGACGTCTTGGTAAGCATTGAAGGGGTTGAAGAATTAAAAAGAAATGTATGGATAAAGGGTCTAAAGAAAGAGCCTCCACACAACTTGGCGAACTAGGTCAAATACATATGCTATCAGAATCACATGTTGATTGGGGCTGATATGAAGACGACATAATGGACCCAGTTGATGCAATGCACAACCTTCCTAGCCATTCGGGTTTCTCTCATTGAACTGGTCTCATTTGTCACGGGTTTACACACACTTCTTTTGGACTTTCTCACTCCGAGTTAGTTGATATTGAATAGGTGGCAGTTTTGCTCCTGCCTTCGATTAACTTAAAATCCAAAATGTACTAATCGAGTCTAGTAGCCAGAGTTCCATATATAAATCTCATTTAGGGGTACAACAATTCCATTTCTACACTTGTTGAACACCAAATAAGTTCTCAAGTGTTAACAAGAGTCCTACGAATTATCCTTGTGATGTGATCCAGAACATCCGAGTGATACTTATGTACTTCATTATGATAGATGGAATCATGCTTGAGCTCCAGCATCATAACATATGCTCTTGGTAGGTGACTTGCGAGATTCTATATGAATCAAACTTGTGTTAACTGGAAAGAAACGATTGTGCGATTCAATGAGAATAAAACTTGTTCCAGGAAATGAATGGATGGCTTAATCAGAAAGATAGTAACTATCTGATTCACTCTTACCGTGTTGTCTGCTTTGAGACATTCCGGTAATAAGAACTAACAAGCATGGTAAATCTTATTACCATATGTAGTTTGAGATCCTACACTTTGAGCTGGAAACCCTGTCAAGGACATCCTTTGAATCTACCTGATCATAGGTACAATATTTATACTGTAAAACGGTCCTACAGAACCAAAGGTTAATCTAACCAAATCCTGACGAATGACAAAGCTATATTCGTCTATACGCTTTATTGCTAACTGTTTTATTTCAGGATACATAAAGATGGAGATGGTGATGCCTTATTCCAGCTGAAGTCGGATTCATTACCACATGCTCATGCTCAAACTACAAAGACATACTATAAGCATCGAGATTCAAGAATCATGAAAGCTCAAGAATTAAAGACAAAGACTTCCGCACAAACTCTGATATACAAGATCTTCCTTCAAAGATATCAAGTCTATCAAGGGAGATTGTTAGCAAGCTTTCAAGATGATGCAAAGTATGAGCATGTTGGTCAAGACACAAGATCGCAAGGTGGCAAAGACGATCAAGACGGAAGGATAAAGATTTAAAGATCTCGGACGAAAAGACAAAGTCAAAAGACAATGACAAAGGCTAAAGATCAAAGATCACAAAGCATGAAGGAACAAGCCTACAACGTTGACAGAGACAAAGATCATAAGAGCTTAACGACAAAAGAAATCTCATTGATCTCACGAAGGAGTGTCACAATGAACTCACTTCGAGGGAGATTGTTAGCCTCAAAATATTGAGTCGAACAATGGAAGTTCGTTCATTAATTATATTACGTCTCGGTCATTAATTAATATACGTTGTAATAGGCTAGACGGGTAAACGGGCTCTTAAATGTAAGCTAACCGGTCACATGTATCGGGCGAAAGCCCAAGTAAACCCGAGCCTGACCCGTAGAAATACTAAAGGCATGCAAGCCTTTTAGTTTAGGTATAAATACACCTCACCAAGGAAGGTGAGGTGGGGGTTGGTCATTTGTAACTTACACATTTTGCAAGTAAACAATCTCATTCTCTCAACTTTACCTTTCTATTTTCTCTCTCTACATTCTTCCTAGTTTCTTCCTACTTTTCTTGTTCATCATAATGATGTATTTAAAATGTGATCTTGAAAATAATAAGTGATCTTATCGACTCAAAGTGTTTGATACTTTTCGAAAAAGGTTTTATGGTTACGATCTCATACCCTACAACATCTTATTTCACGACGATTCTGAAGTCATAAGGTGGTAAGGTTAGGTATTTGTCCTATGATCCAACCAGAACCGGAAGGATCTACCCAAGGACACTCCATAGTTAGAAATAGCAGTCCTTAGGTATGATTGGAGATGAATGTGTATAAGGGAAGAATGCCGACTAAGATTGAGCTAACACTAGAACAATCATAACAAGGTGTTAGTAATGACGTCTTGGTAAGCATTGAAGGGGTTGAAGAATTAAAAAGAAATGTATGGATAAAGGGTCTAAAGAAAGTATCCCTCCATACAACTTAGGCAGAAACCGAGTCAATACATATGCTGTCAGAATCACAATGTTGATTGCTGACATTGAAGACGACATCATGGACCTAGTGACGCAATGCACAACCCTCCCCGGCCATTCGGGTTTCTCTCAACAGAAACTTGTCTCATTTGTCAATGGTCTTAAGGAAAGGAATAAGGCTAAAATGAGGAAAATTAGTATTGATTGCAAACGTTCCATTTTGAAGTTGATGGCTAAAAGCCTGATTATTTTTATAGGAACTTCTACGATTGCCTGAATGCGCAACGCTTTTTGGATGATCACTAAATTGGAGTACTGGACAATGGAAATGAGTCTTGGGTTTAGGGGATCTGCCTGTTGACTTACCTAATTCAGTCTTCTCAGGTTGGTTTGTGGTACTATTAGGGGAGGTGGAGATTTATCATAAAATTTGAACTTATGAAGTTCATATTATTCGAGCGGTAGTTTTGTTAATATCCTGGGATGGAAAATTACTGACTTTGTAGTGGATTGAGAGAACTCAAGAGTGGATTATTTAGGGCATGTCCACACCATGGATTCTCAGAATTGCATCAACTTGATACATTCTATAATGCTTTGAACATATATGATCAAAGATTTTTTTCATTTGAACTCCGACAGCAGTGGAAACTATTGGACAAAATGCTGCAGAATGTTTATATAATCATCGAGAGCAAGTCCAAGGTTCGTCAAACAGAGTAAGCAGTTATTGCCAAGGTAAGTACAAACTCTTCCACCCAAGCTGTTTCACCTGATGTTACTGAACTTAAGGATATTGTCCGAGCATTGCTCTTAGACAAGAAGAACCAAGCTTCTGCTTCCATGCTCCTGCACTGTCAAACAGCAGTTGAGCTAAGTTGTGTACTTGCGGTGGTGCCCATTCTCACAAAAACTGTCCAGCCCTCTTGCAACGTGTATGGGACAACATTTCTAGTATGTGTCACAGCCGACTGAGCTAATTACAACCAGTAAGCTCTAATTTTCAGGACCCTCAATCAAATGGTTGTCAAATCAATATTAGGACCTAAGGTTTTCACCCGTTCAGAAATATCAAGCTAATATGCTAACATTTCAATCGGGGGAAAAACCTTTAAACCAAAACCCGTGACGACAATTTCAACCAAAAACAGAGGGTGGAAATTTTAACCTATCAATTTCAGTCAGATTTCAATTGCATAGACCCTGGTTAATCAGTCTCCAGGCTTATCAAGCCCCCGTTCCTCAGACACACAGTGTCACAAAGAACGATTTTGGACCAACTAGTCTAAAGGCTAATATGCATCATGAGAAACATGCAAACTAACCTGCAATTACCTCGGGTCAGATCATGCAAGTCGAAACAAACAAATTGAATAATCAAATGGCAAATCTGATGATATGTTGGCTAAGTTTTGTAACTGCCAATACCGCTTCGTCTATTCAGGTAAGGACACTCCCTGGTAAACACATGTTACTACCCTAGGAGAAGATTAAAGGGTATCTACTACCCGAAGCAGTGTTGTCTATCAAGACCGCAAATTCTACTTCGTAGTAGTGAAGGCCAATACCAGATGGTGACGAAAGGATCCAAGTACTCCTTCTTGCTCACAATGTACCGCTACCACCCGTCCAACCATCCGGTAGTCCTGAACCAAATACATACTCCAGTTTTTGAAGGCCCATTGTTGCTCCTGTTGTTGCTCGTCGCCAAATACTAACCTTCAGGTTTCTCTTCCATATCCTTCAAGGCGTGATAATGAAAAGAGCGTATCAAGTATTGACAAATCGACAAATTCTATGAAATCTTCAAAGAGATGAGTTTCGAGATCTTAGCTTTACGGTATGCTATTGTTTTTGATGCCCAAAATTGGATGCCTCGACTCTAAGAACCTTACTTGGGAATAAAGAGGATCTTAATGAACGTGGCTCGAACTTCCAATGAACCCTGTCTAGCTCGAAACTTCGGATGAATGAAACATTGTTTCGGCGGGGGTTCTTGAAACAAGTTTACCCAGAAAACTTGGAGGACTCCCGGCAAAAGTTCCTGATTCCATGTGAATTTCAAGGAATGGATGAATGCTTAGCATTAGCGACTCGGTGCAGCATTAATCTAATGCCTTTTCAGTATGGGAAAAGCGTTCACTTCCTGATCTTACTCAACTTGCATGACATCTCGAATTGTGGATAGATCATTTTCTAAAAACCAGGGGAATTTCGAAAAGACATCTGCCGGTTTTAAGTTGGTGTTTTTCACTTTCCAGCCGACTTTGTGTGTGGTTGTAGATTTTTGTTCCAGACCCCCGAGTTCCCTTTAATTCTCGGGAGGTGCTTCTTAAAGACCAGTCGTGCTGTGATTTGATGTGCACTAAGTGTGAATTAACTTTTTTGAATAGGAAGCGAAGCCAAATCACTTACATTTGGTTCTGGACTCGATGATACTCGGCAATTACACTCACATGACCGGCTAACAAGATTGACGTCATTGATATGCTTGTGAGGAATACTCTCAAGAAGTATGGGTTTTATGATATGATCGCGAGTAGTGGAAATCACACTCGTTATTTTGATCCAATTGTTGTACTTCTTCACCTACCCTAACTCCGTTTGGGGATAGTAGATTTCCTGCTTCTCGAAGAAGCGGACTCTTTCCTTTGTCTAGCAGTCTGAATCGGATTGTCCAGCATATAATCCATTCTACTATGATCCTGAGGGGGACATTCTTATTCTAGAAGCCATCTTGAATAGTGAACCACCACCCCCACTCCCAAATCATAAACAATATATGCCTGGAGGAAGGAAAGAGCACCAACTCTGTGAAGCTAAAACCATTGAACCTTCCGTTCATGAACCTCCCGAGGTTGAACTCAAGGAACTGCCTCCCCATCTTGAGTATGCATTTTTGGAGGGCGACAACAAGTTGCCCGTCATTATTGCTAAAGAGTTGGATGTTGAGGAAAAATCCGCTCTCGTAAAGGTGCTAAAGTCCCACAAGCGAGCTCTCGCTTGGAAACTTTCTGACATTCAGGGTATCAACCCGGAATTTTGTACCCACAAGATTCTTATGGAAGAGGACTATGCACCAGCAGTCCAACATCAAAGAAGAGTAAATCCAAAAATCCACGATGTTATTAAAAAGGAGGTTGAAAAACTTCTCGAAGCTGGATTGATTTACCCTATCTCCGACAGTCCCTGGGTTAGCCCGGTACATTGTGTACCAAAGAAGGGAGGAATAACTGTGGTAATAAACGAGGAAAATGAGTTGATTCCAACTCGTTTGGTTACCGGATGGCGGGTATGCATTGACTATCGTAAGTTAAATGAAGCCACCCGCAAAGACCACTTCCCTCTACCGTTCATGGACCAAATGCTTGAGAGATTAGCGGGGAATGAATACTACTGTTTCCTCGATGGTTTCTCCGGTTATTTCCAAATCCCCATTGACCCCCGTGATCAAGAAAAGACTACTTTTACTTGCCCATACGGAACGTTTGCCTACCGTCGCATGCCTTTCGGCTTATGCAATGCTCCAGGCACGTTTCAACGATGTATGTTAGCAATCTTTCATGACATGGTTGAGAAGACGATGGAAGTCTTTATGGACGACTTCTCGGTCTTTGGGAATTCTTTCCAAAACTGCCTCTCCCGTTTAGACCACATGCTTCAAAGGTGTGAAGACACCAACTTAAGTCTTAACTGGGAGAAGAGCCATTTTATGGTCAAAGAGGGCATTGTCCTCGGCCATAAGATTTCTAAGAAAGGGATTGAGGTTGACAAAGCCAAAATCGATGTCATTGCAAAATTACCTCATCCCACCACCGCAAAGAATTAGAGTTTCTCGGTCATGCCGGTTTTACGGGCGGTTCATTCTAGGATTTCTCAAATAACTATTCCCGACCAATGACCCATCTCTTGAGAGGAATACTCCATTCATCTTTTCCGATGACGCATGTCGAGCTTGCCAAACATTGAATGATAGATTACGGAAGCTTCCAATCTTGATTAGCTCCAAACTGGGACCTTCCATTGAGCTTATGTGCGATGCAAAGCGATTTCGCCATAGGTGCATGTTTGGATGGCAACGTCCATGAGAAAAACATTTTCGGCCTATCCATCTATGCTAGTAAGACCTTGATTGAAGCACAAATCGAGCTACACTACGACTGAATAAGAGTTACTGGCATAGGTGTATGCTTTCGAGATATTCAAGGGTCTTACCTCATCATGAACAAAAAGCATAGTGCATACGGTTAAATTCCTGCCTAAGATCTCTTTGCAAAAAAATGGATGCCAAGGCGAGATTGCTCCGATGGGTTCTCCTCCTCCAAGAATTTGACTTCAAAGTTATTGATACTAAAGGAGCCGAGAACCTCGCAGCCGATCATCTGTCCAGATTGGAAAACCCGTATGAAAACGTCAATGATCCTAAAGAGATAAATGAAAGTTTTCCTCTTGAGACGTTAAATATGGTGACCTTTCGTGGAGATTCTAGAACCCGTGGATTTGCCGACTTTTGAAATTATCACGCGGGTAACTTCGTTGTGAAGGGCATGTCACCCAAACAGAGTTTTTAAGTTCTTCAAACGTCCGTTGATACATTATTTTGGGATGACCCCTTCTTGTTTAAAATTTGTGCGAAATCAAGTGATCAGGCGATGTGTAGCACGGCAAGGAAGCTTCTCGACTTCTAGAGCTTGCCACAATAGACCACCGGGGGAAACATCATGGTGCAAACCCTCACAGCCAAAAGATCTTTGACTCCGGTTTCTTCTGGCCCACCATCTATAAAGATGCCCACGAGTTTGTCAAGAACTGTGACTCGTGCCAACGTCAAGGAAAAACTTCACAACGTGATGAGATGCCTCAAAACTCCATCCAAGTTTGTGAAATCTTTGACATTTGGGGCATCGACTTTATGGGCCCCGTTCCGTCCTTCACGATATTTCGGGAACAAGTTTATTCTCGTGAGCAGGTCGACTATTTGTCAAAATGGGTTGAAGCGAAAGCGACTCCCACCAATGTGCCCGAGTAGTTTGCAATTACTGAAATCTCTCTTCGCCCAGATTTGGTGCTCCAGTGCAATCATAAGTGATCGCGGAACCATTTTTGAAAGACCAGTGGCAAAGGTCATGCAGAATATGGAGTTATCACCGTCTCTCCACCGCTTATCACCCACTAACAATGTGGGCAAGTGGAAGTATCAAATCGTGGCTTGGAAAAGAATCCTTGATTGGACCATAGGTGAAAACGTGCCTCCTGGTCGGACACAAACTTGATGATGCAACTATGGCTTTCGCCACAGCTTAACAAAAACACCATCGGGTGTACTCATACAAGCTTGTGTTGGAAATGCATGCTCTTCGATCGAGCTTGAGCACAAGCCTTCTGGGCCTTAAAGAAGCAAACTTCGAATCCTGTAATTTACGGTGTGATCACGGAAAGGTTCAACTCATTGAACTTAATGAACTTGTGATCATGCTGGAGAACTCTTTGAATCTATAAGGCCAAAAATAAAGAGGCTCGCAGAACTCCAAGATCAAAAACCGTGTTTTCAACATCGTGTGATCGGTCCTCCTCTTTAATTCCAGATAAAGATTTTCTAGGGCAAAACTTAAATCCCGTTGGGAAATGGCCATTTCACACCATCACTAGAGTTTTTCCATACGCACTGTTGAGATTTCTCAGCCAAGGGCCATATTTTCAAAGTGAATGGTCATCGCGTCTGGCATACTTTTGGAGGGAAGTTACCACTCTTGGTGGTCCAGATCTCAAACTTTCCGCCAAGGGATAATACATAATCCTTGTGATGGGTCAAGCATCGCGACCCTAAACAAGCGCTTCGTGGGAGGCACCCCATGCTTATCCGTAGTTGTAATATAAATAAGTGTTGTTGTTGTGTAAGATAGCTTGTCTGTTCCATTACCCGTGTTTCCATGTTGTTGTTATTGTCCAGGATTGCCCGGATTGTGAAGACTCTCAGTTTTGTCATTCATCAAGAGTTTCACCTTCTTCTGCTTCAATTGGAATCGATATCCTAATCTTATTCGACTAACGTTTTTATCTTTTGGCATACACTCTAATGGACCTTAGGATTAATGTAATACCCTTCAAAAAACTCGAGACGATGTTTAGTTCTAGTTTGGGGGGGGTATCTTCGATTTGATTGTTTCCGGGCCCAGCATTGTTACCAGTGAAACCGTTTTTTACCCCAAAATACCAAAAAAAAGAAAAAAATTAAAAATTTTCAAAATAGAATAAATGTTTTTGTAACATGTTTTGTTTCTCTTTTGGGTTAGAAATAAGAATAATTTTTGAACTTGACTCGGGCGTGTTGAGCCTCTAGCTATTCCTTTAGGCCAAGTTTCACGAATTTCTATAGCTTTGATTTTAAAATGTTGCTAAGAACGAGAAATGATAGAGTTGAATTTAAGTTTATGTGCTATGGCAAGATTCTTCTAAAAACTCAATACATGTAACTTGTTGGTTTTTTTCTTCCGTGAATTTCTAATCCAACCCTCATACGTGACTCAATTTAATTCAACTAAGTCAATCGTTTTTTTCCGAAAAAAGCTTCTAATTTGTAAACTTGAGTTTTCAAGCGAGATTTTGTAGTATTTTAAAAGATAACTGCAAAGAAGATAAATGAAATGTGGAATGACAAAAATGCATGAATATGGAAAAATTTTGATGGAAGCATGCAGTTGATATTATGGTGCAAGCTAAAAGATGTGTGTGATATCCCCGCGTTAACACGAGGTGGGGGTTCAAACTAAGAAGTCTTTTCTTCTTGAGATTTGGTTGTTTCCTTTGTGTCGTGATATCTCATTGGAAGAAAGGTTAGGTGAGGGTTCAAACCTAAGACACCATCTTAGGCATTATTAGGATATAAGGTGTGATGTGATTTCCCACTACTGCTAGCAACTGGGCAGGTGGGTTTCAAACTATGAACATCGGTCGTTGGTTCGTGATATCCTACTCGTTGCAACGAGGTAGGGGTTCAAACTAAGCTAAGCTTCCCTAGCCTTTAAGAACTTATGATTATATTGGTTGAAATGTTGCAAAAAGTTCTAAAGTTTAAATCTCGAAATCAAGTTACGAAGTCTATAAGTTGGTGCTTTGAGTAATGATTCATTTGAATTATGACTATTGAAAATAAGTTGGCCTATGGATTAAATTAAATGAGTATACACACATTCAATCATATATCCATGTTGGGAGTGAAAATTCTCAAGTCATTAAAGTATGAGGTTAACATATTGACTTATATCGACAATGATCTCGTTTTAATTGGCTTAGTTGGAACTTGTGAAAAATTCGAAAGCGAGATCGAAATTATCGTCAGGGACATCGTAGATCACTCTACGGAGTTCTCATTCTATGATCCCAGTGTTAATAAATAAAGAAAGCAAACTTGTTAAAAAAAAATGAGAAAATCCAAAAAAGATTAGTTGTAGTTAGTTGTAAATTCGAAAATGGTGAAATCGGGGCCTTACGTGGTTTACTTCATTACATTTTGCGTGAGGACACACAATACCTTAGTTTGGGGGATTTGAAAGTGCTCTAATTTAACAATATCTTTTACTTAAAATCGGAGCTTAAATGACCCAAAACAGACAAAAAACTGCCAAATATATGTTTGTTTTGGCATTTGTATTGTTGTGGAAGTGGAATATCATCGCTAACAAGACAGAAAAACCAAGGCCAAATGACAAAAACTGAGCATGGAAAAAATTGGAAAAAAGACTGTGCAAAATCAAGGCCAAAGTCCAAAAATGCCAAGTCAGAGTCATATGAAGAAAGATTAATCAGCAGTCAACCGGAGCCGGAAATGAAGAGAATACATTGAATGCAATCTTAAACCCATCTGATGGCCGCGGAAAGCCCAACAGTATAATTATGAAGACTGTGAGAGACAACTGGGACCTCAACAATTTAAACAGCCCATATGTGTGCATTTGACAAAGTCTGTGAAGGATTTGAAGGCCCAATCTAGCCCTGTTACAGTTCAATCTCAGCAATTGTACCCTCAAAACCACTTCATAATCTTATTGGGCTTGAAAAAGCCCAATACAGACCTAAACCGTATTGGGCCCAGACCCAAACCCAGTGGGCCCAAATTACTAAGCCCAACAAAGCCTCACAATTCTTTTTATAAACTTTAGGGGCTATATTGCCTAATTTTTGAAAGTTTTTTATAAGAAAAATGGTTTAACTAACAATGAGGGGCTGTTTTTTTCGAATATTCCAAACTTCCTTTTTTCTTTTATCCCTTTTAGTTATAAAACAGAGGGACCATTTTTGCAATTTGCCAAAACCTCCTTTTATTCTTTTAGTTATAAAAACAGAGGGACCATATTGGTCACTTTCCAAACTTCATTATAACTGAATTTTCGGGCCAAAAGAAAATGAAAAGAGAACCAAACATGAGGGGTCAAAAGTGCATCATTTCCAAAACTTTCATTTAAACCTGCAACCATAAAACTGTACTCAACCCGTTACCGCCAAAACCTAAACCCCCCTTTCCACAGTTTTCTTGCATATACAATATCCTTAAGTACCTTCATCAAAAAAAAAAGTTCTCAGATACAATTTCCCAAAACAATTGCCCCTATAACCTCTCCCCTGGCACAATCACACAACCCGAAGCACCCCATCCATGGCTGAGAATGATGTAAGGCCAACGAAGGGCTAGGATTGATTGGGAAGCCTTGTACTCTTACAACAAGCACAACCCATGAGCCACAAGGCTTTGAGCTTCTATAAAAGAAAAGAAGACCAAGCCGAAACAAACATACCATTTTTTACTATGTTTTTAGTTTAATTCTAAATTCCAAGTCTTTCTTTTAAGCATTTAAGTGTATTCAGTTTATTTCTAAGTTTATGTTGTTTATATTTTCAGCCTTACATAAAGTTAGAGGTTTTTTTTTGTTATTATAGCAATGTCGAATTTGAAATATAATTTAAGCTGTTTAAATTCTGTTTAAATTGTTTAAGAATGTGTTAAAGTTATTAAGCATCCCTTATAACACCCTTTCTCAGCTTAATTTACCTAAAAATCAGTTAAAAAATCAATTTTTATATATTAAGGGGGTGTTTGGTAGTAGGACCAAAATGGGTCATTTGGGGTTTGTTATGGGTCAAATGCACTCAGCCACTCTTGGCTGAGTGTGTGGGCTCATTTAAGCTAATTTAATCATAGTTTTTAGTTCAAAAATAAGTTTTTAAGTGCCCTTGGTATTCTGTCAAATTTTAAATAAGCTAAATCAAGCTTAAGGGCTCAAGCTGCTTATGCAGCTTAAGCACATTGTTTTTGTGCTTATGGGTGTTGTTTCTAGCCAATTTACCAACCCCTTGTTGCTGTCCCTTTTACTTTGACAATATAGGTCAAAGTTTAGCTTTGCATAATTTTTGAAAAATGCCATTTTTAAGCCTTAATATCAGCATGTTTAAACTCACTTTAATAACTAAGATTTTGAATATAAGCTTAATTACATGCCCTTTAAATCTGTTTTGGGTTTATTTTGGCTAAAAAGCTCTTGAGAGCTTATTTTCATAAGCCAAAAAGCCCCTTAAGCTCACTGTGTTGCCTTCCCCTGGTGCTGAGCACCATAATTTAGCCCTTTTATCTAGCTTATTTTATACTAGACCTTAGGATCTTATTGCTTTTATTTATAGCTTATTAGTTGCCCTATAAGTCCCCAAAACCTTATAGCTTATCTCCCTTTCTAGGTTAGCTTAAATCTAGCTTAAAGTAGCCCTTTTTCTGTTTTCTTATTAAAACTGTCACTATAGCTTAAATCATTTCCAGCTTATTTTAGGGCTTATTCTAGATACCTTAGCTTATTTAGGACTCCCCTCTCCTTATTAACTGTCCCCCATAGATTTTAGCTTATTTTGTTAGCTTAAACCTCAAAGAAAAAGCCAATAAGCTTTTAAGCTTATTAACATTCTGTCAGCCCAAAAAGCTCATGTTTCTGGCTTATTTAGACCCTTTCAGCCACTAGTCCTTTTATAAAAAATGATAAGCTCAAGCCCCTTTACAACTTTCCTGTTTTGACTTTTAGCTAATAAGCAATTTGGACCTAATTTGCAATCGGGGTCCACTTCAGGGACCATTTGTGTAATTTTTTCTTTTACAGTTATAATTGTTAGTCCCTGTGGTTAACTACCCTGTTACTTCGTTAGTCCCTCTTCCCTTTTCCCTGTTAGTCCTTTTGTTTTAACAGCAGTTAACTTTAGTTAGTTTATTTAATTTAATTAATTAAATTAGGTTTAAAATTAATTAGTTTAATTACTTTTAATTTATTCAGTAAAATTTGGGCATTTTTATATTTTTAGAATTGTTAACTTTTTCTTTATTTAATTTCATTTTTTCAGAATTTTTATAACTTTAATTTTTGTCTTTTTCTATTTTCTTAGTTTTAATTAATTAATAATCTTTAAAAATTTATAAAAAATCAGAAAATTAATAAAAAAATATATTTCTTTTTTACAAAATTTTCTTTTGTCATTTAGTGTCTAGGAAAAATATAAAATTTAGTATAGGCTTAATTTTTCTTAAATTTCAGTCTTAGACCCGTTTTACCGGGTACGTTTTACCGTTTCTTTTCGTTTTACATTCAAACGACCTCCGTTTTTATTCTAGTTTTTTTTATTTTTCAAATTAAGTTAATTAGAATTTAATTTTGATTTTTAATTTAATTTAGCATTTATTTTCTTAATTTTTAGTATTTAGGTTTCCCGATACCTGATTCTGTTCCCCGTATTTTAGTATAGATTTAATTTTAGGATTTCCCTATAACTAATTTTGTTTCCCGTAGTTTTTAAGATCCCCATTTCCTATATTTGTTTCCCGTAGATTAAATTAGGTTTTATTTAATTAATTTTAGTTGTAATTATATCAGTGTTTCCATCATATATTCTCCATCATTCAATTTCTCATCAAACCAGGATTACTTTCAATTGCAGCCTCGTTGGGACATACGACCCGGGAATATCTCTTCCGGAATCTTTTTATTATTGATTCTATCTTGTGTATTTTATCCTTTTGTGGAATTTGACCTTTTGCCTTGGTCAAGGGCATTCGGTTAGAATCTGTATTAGGGTTGCTATATAAGTGTGTGCTTAACCGCGAATCAATTTTTGGCGCGTTAGCCGGGAGGCATTTGCTACGAAAATTGTTATCTGACTTTTGATCTGATCTGTCTTATGTTAATATATCATAATTAAAATAACACAAAATATTTTTCATTTTCTTTTATTAGTAAAATTTCAAAAAAAAAAAAAAAAAAAAAAATTGTCCATAAAAATTAAAATTCACTAATTGGTAAATTAGACCAAAATATAATATTCTAACTGAGTATTATCATAATAAAGTTTCCGGTGAACGTACTGAGTTCCCATCGAACCAAAGATTTAAAAAAACTTCCTTCTGTGTCACTTCCGCTATACGGCTCACCTCATTCTGATTAACAAACTATAAAGTTTGGTATAAGGAGGGGTTGTTCCTAGGAACTACGACCCGAAAGAAGAAATTAAAGCTTCGCGCTATCTACTGCCTACCGTCCGCCTGTGCGTTTTTCATTCTGAGAGCTACCGTGAAGTAAGATCGATTATTTGGCTTAAGTTATCTTATCTGATTTTGTCCAATTGTGAATTATGTTGTTAATAAATCCGAAAAAAAAAAAAAATCTTCTTTTTCCTCTTAACCGTTTAATTCTTTTTCGTGTCCCCATATTTGTTTAATTCTGATGGAGTCTTATCTCTGTTTTGATTGTGTAGGGTGGTGGACAACCACGGATAACTTCTTATTTTATTCGTATTGGCAAGAACAGTGCCAAATTGCGGTTGTCTCTCATTAATGGATTTGTCTTAGTTCTACATTGGAAATGGAAATCAAAATCGATTTTTCAACCCCGTACTCTTTTGATCAATCTCCAAGTTTCTCTCACCACCCCACACACTCACAGCAAATCTTGTGTGAATTTATGCGGGAACCGATACTCAATATTGCCACGCAGGTAACACCTCAAAGCCAATGTTATCGATCAGAGCCAGATTACAGCCTTGATTTCAAGTCCCCGCAAGATTTGATAATCTTCAACACAAAATCTTTGCTGTGAAAATTTGTAGGGGGCCTCAGGCGACTATTGGAATGTCAACCGATGAAGTCAAAACTCTCATTCTTTTTTAACGGTTTTGACCAACTTCAAAACCCCGGCAATTTTTCCTCAATAAACAACCTCCTCGAACCAATAGAGCAAGGAAGCTTTGCAAGCCCAAGAGGACCTAATGAAAATCACGATTGAAAGCTTCCTCAAAAATTTTTAATCGTACTCTCTTTTGGTGAAAAACGCCTAGTTTCTATTTGCAAGCTTGGGACAACTTTTTTTTGAAGTTAAGCACAACTCAATCCGCGAGGAAGTGCAAGAATTGACTTAGCAAACTTTTTTTCAAGATGTGAAAATCATAATGACGAGCTATCAGAGACATCAATATACTTCCGACTTGAATCGCGAACCTCATCGTCTACTGTGATAATGATGATGACGAGGGACTATACCATTGCAATCACACCCGAATCACCAACCAAAGAGCCCCGTTAACTCTCTAAGTTTGGGGGACACATCTTGACATCAATCCGGCAACGAATCGGAAAACGAATTCATAAAGTCTTGTTCGAGAACCTTGTCCCAAACCAATTACTTCGAGGATTTTTCCGACGATGAGTGAGATTTGCCTCCATATGATGATTCTTCAAAGAATCATGATTGTACTTTCCTCCAACCCTTCACTTCGATAACGATAAGATTTTACCTTAAGTGACGAGTCATTTTTCCCGAGAGACATTCCAAAAGAAAAATTTAACATTTTCTCTCTAATCCTCTCTTTGATCTTGATGAAGAAATGGCTTCGACTAAGGTAGATCCGAATTAATGAAGAGTCTGGAAGCATCCATTCAATTCCACCGGAATTGATTCTTTTTGATGCAGAATCTGATCTTGGAGAATCCGTGCTAAATCGAGACATTTCGATTGATTCATCTCCTAAGATCGATTTCCTCTTTCAAATGAGTCGCCGGTGAACTCATCTCTTCCTAAATCAATTCCCCCCAAAATTGAGTAGTTGAATTTGAACCCCGAAGTAATATTCTGTTTTTTTTTGGAAGTTTTGCTCACGATAACCTTCTCCTCGACCTTCCAGCAAGCTCTTCAAAGCCAATTCTAAGCTATCGAATTCTCTCCTCCTCCATCTTATATCCCCGTTGCGGATAATGATTCTCTTTATGGAGGAGATTGACATTGTTTTTTCTTGCTGATGAACTGTCAATACCACCAGTATTGAAGTGATGATGTCGACTCGTAGATGACAATACTTCTATTTTCCCTTCTCCCGAGTTTCGAATCTTATGTTGATTATCGTCCAATGCGGAAATTCAACCATTGATGTGGGGAACACATCCCGTAGATGGCCTAATGTTTTACCCCACCCATACCCATCCGGAGCAAGATTCATACCCACTAGTGAATGTGTTCGCTATGTTGGTATGGATCTTTCTCTCCCATTTCCTTGCTTATCCGTTATTCCGCCTTCCTTCTTGCTCACCTTAAGGATGAAGATACCATATTTGATCCCGACATTTTCAATATCATTCTTCTTTTCATGCCGTATGTATCTCATCTGAGTGGAACTTTCATAAAATTCAATACTTATCGTAGTCACTTGAATGAAAGATCCGATGATGATTTAATTTCCTACTTGTTTCCATCAAGGAATCACATAAATCCTGTGATGGGTCAACGCATCGCGACCCTAACAACGCTTCGTGGGAGGCAACCCCAAGCTTATCCGTAGTTAGTTATAAGTGTTTGTTTGTTTGTAAGAATAGCTTATCTTTTCCATTACTTACCCCGTGTTTCCATGTGTTGTTTTATTTATTGTCCAGGATTGCCCTGATTGTGAAGACTCTTCAGTTTTTGTCATTCATCAAGAGGTTCACATCCTCACTTCATATTGGGAAATCCGATATCCTTAATCTTACGTCTAACGGTTTTATCTTTTGCATACCTCATAAATTGATGGCCTAAGGATTATTGTATAACCCTTCAAAAAACATCGAGGGACGATGTTTAGTTCTAGTTTGGTGGGGTATCTTTCGATTTTGATTAGTTGCCTGCCAGCATTGTTACCACTAAACCCGTTTTTAACCACCAAAAGACCAAAAAAATGAAAAAATTGAACATTTTTTCAAAATAATAATAAGTACTTTGTCACAGTTTTTTGCTTTTCTTTTGGAAGAAAAAGAATAATTTTTTTGACTTGATTCAAAGCGGATGAGCACCCACTAGTTCCTTTAGGCCAAGCTTTCACGAATTCTATAGCTTTGAATTTTAATAATGTGAAGAACGAGAAATGATAGAGTTAAATATAAGTTTATGTGCTAAGAGGCAAGATTCTTTCTAAAAACTTATACAAGTAACTTGTGGTTTTCTCTCCCGTGAATTTCTAATCCACCTAATCATACGTACTCAATTTAATTCAACTAAGTCAATCGATGTTTTCAGAAAAAGCTTCAAATTTGTAACTTGAGTTTTCAAAACGAGATTTTATAGTGATTAAAAAGATAAATGCCAAAGAAGCATGAATGAAATGTGAATGCAAAAATGCATAAATATTGAAATTTTGCCAATGAAGCATGCAGTTAATGTTATGGAGCAAGTAAAAGATGTGTCGTGATATCCCACTCCGCTAGCAACGAAGTGGGGGTTCAAACTAAGACGTCTTTACACTTTGGTCGGTTTACGACTCAGAGTATATTTGTCAGCGAGCGTTAATGAGAGTTTTGAAGCAACTAGCAACTAGTGTTTAACATTTTGTACACAATGCTTCTTTGGCAACAAGCAACTAGTATTCATAATTTTTAAAATGCTCCAAATCAAAATGCTACTTCAAAGAGTATTTAGTAACAATTAACGCTTTCACTTAATAATTACAAACATACAACTATTTTAGCAAATGCTTTATCAAAATAAACAACTACAGGTTAGTGCTACGACATACCCTTATTCAAAGAAATGTGATTTACTTTTAATTTTTCTCCACGTCTTTATGCTTCTCACTTAATTGGTTTCTTTAAATGGTAATAATTAGAAAATTTTTATGCATAGATACTGTATATAACAAAAAATCAAACATTGGAAAGGGTCATCAAACACAAAGAGCACGCTTTAATAGGGGCAATATACAATGAAATATAAAATGAGAATAATAAAAATAAAATATCTTACATCTAGCGGTAATCGTCACCACGACAAAAAAATACACCATCGCGGACGAGTATTTTTTTTAAATTTAGATGTAAAATGACACACTTAAATAACTTTAATATTCAAAATCAGTTTTCCTTCGTCTAATGATATTTTATTAGATAATCAAAACATTATATGTAGTTGGTGAATCAAAATTAAACAAAAAGGTAAATATTTTGAAGTTTCTTACTTCTCTACAAACTTGATAATCCAAACAAGGCTATTGTTTAGCAAGAGCCTTGAAAAAAACTTACAGCTTATAATACCGTAAAAAGCTCTCCACCAAACAGTTTTAAAAGCTTGTGACTTTGGTCGGTTTACGACTCAGAGTATATTTGTCAGCGAGCGTTAATGAGAGTTTTGAAGCAACTAGCAACTAGTGTTTAACATTTTCTACACAATGCTTCTTTGGCAACAAGCAACTAGTATTCATATTTTTCTAAATGCTCCAAATCAAAATGCTACTTCAAAGAGTATTTAGTAACAATTAACGCTTACACTTAATAATTACAAACATACAACTATTTTAGCAAATGCTTTATCAAAATAAACAACTACAGGTTAGTGCTACGACATACCCTTATTCAAAGAAATGTGATTTACTTTTAATTTTTCTCCACGTCTTTATGCTTCTCACTTAATTGGTTTCTTTAAATGGTATCAAATACTTAGAAATTTTTTTATGCATAGATATATAACAAATCAAACATTGCAAAGGGTCATCAAACACAAAGAGCACGCTTTAATAGGGGCAATATACAATGAAATATAAAATGAGAATAATGGATGATATGATAAGATTCGAATAAAGTTGCTTTTAAGTAATTAGCTAAAAGTGAGTATGCACATTTTATAGTGGAAATATGACGAAGAATGAAAAGGATGTGGAGGACCCGATCGATACAAGTAACCACTTAATGTGTCTTTATTATGACCTTTTCTTTAAACCCAATGTTTTGCATGAGATTAATTTAAAGATGATGATCATCTCATGTTCATTTGAACATGAGATGTATACATGTAGTGATTGTACATTGTTATTAATAATGACAATGTACAATCACTAGCATGCATAACTTTATCTCTCATGTTCAAGATATGGAATAGAATATATAAAGAATTTGGGCATTTAAAGTATTGAAGTTTAACTCTTTTAAGAGCATCCACAATGCCTCATGAGCGGAGCTAGTAGGGGGATTAATGGGTGTTGAGTCACCCCTAATGAGTTTATTTATTCATTAATTATCTATATTACAAGCTGCTTTTCTACTAATTTTTTACATTGAGTTCCCCTTATCATTATGACTTTCTGCATTAAGCATGATCAGCCCCCCCTAACACTGTGTTCTCGAGTTCAATTTTGAAAGAAAAAGAAAAGAAAAGTAAGGAAAGAAAATTTAAGTAAATTTGTGTTTTTGAGTTTTTTTAAGGAAGAAAAAGAAAGGAAAAAAAAGGAAATATTTGACTAAAACTTTCCTTCTAAAAATGGGATGAAATAAAAGAATAGTAATTTTTTATATGTTAAAAGACATAATTATCTTTGTTTTTTTAACTTGAAAGTTGAAACCTCAACATGGGTATAAGTATAATTCAATTAACTTTTTTCCTTTTTTTTCTTTAACTGAAGAACACAAATATTTTTACTAACTACTTCAATTTTTCTTTTCTTTATTTTTCTTTTCTTTTAGACTAAGTTATTAAAACTAGGGCCGATTATCAAATTTAATTCGTGTAGGTGCAAACAACCTTAAAATGATCACAATAACCTCTTGAAAAAGAGAGCATTACCCGATTTAAATCTACGATCACTTCAAACTCTATATACAATCTTGCCATATATTTTGCTCAATGGGGGGATTCACAACCTTGTCATCCCTAATGTTGTATATATTTTGCCATATAATAAGTTGAAGATATATATAGCTCAATGGGGATTCATAGCTCATGTCGAATTATGTAATAAGATATGAAAAAGCCAATCTATCAGCTTTGAATACATAATTTTGGTCAATGAGCCTCATCATGATGTAATGATAATTAAGATACAAGTCATACAACTATATGGATGTTAGACTTTTTCAAATGCACCAATCACTTTAGTAGGATGATTTGTAGAAACAAAATCTAAGAGTGTATTTCATTTTTTTATTTGATGAATGTAGTACATCAACGTTGCATTGGGATCTAAATGTAATCAACAAATTGATGTCCCTTTTATTCCACTATGAACTATTTAAGACTGTAGTAAAAGCTCACGGTACGGTAATCTAAATGGACGTATGTCCCTACGGCGCAAACCCTTACACAGCCTACTTTTATATCTTACTCACGCCATAGGGCCATAGGCTAAAGATATTTCAATCGTGTAGCCATTTTGACAATATTTATTGTAACTGGCATTGATTTGAATGACCTTTGGCTCCCCATAGCTTGGTGGCCTATTAACATTGTGTTTACGTGCCCTTATTAACCATAAAGTTAGTCCCAAACATGTCTACTATCTTAAAGCTCATAGGGTGTTATGAAAATCTAATAAAATTTAATGTCTCGATGATGGTATATATTTCTCTTATTTTATATATAGATGTCGTGCCATCTTGAGAGCCAAAAGGTTTTAAATTTAATGGCATGTGCGATATGAATGTTGGTTGTTGCACTATCTCAACAGTTGATTGTATTTCTCATCATAATATGGGCAATTTTGAAAGAAAAGCAAAGTTTCAGAAAACAAAGGAAGTGTTTATATCATGATGGTTGTTAAGATCCCGATTCTGATATTAGGATCTTACGATTTTACGATACTGCAAAGTAAAAACGATTCAGATCTTACGTAGGATCTTTGCATAATTAGGATCTTATAGGATACCGATCTTGACTATAAGATCTTAAGATCTACTCCGATCCGATCTTACTTTTCTCAAACCACAAACTAAAAACCAAAAAATTTATGGGTTGTGTTTCGTAGAATTTAAAAAACAAAAACTTAATATTCTTAAACATTTCATAATCGTAATTTAGGACGACATTTCTATGAACATTCATATAATTTTGTGTTTTTGATACATAATAATGTGTAGATTTATATAATATTACAAAGACTTTTAAGACAATGACATTATAGTAGGATCTTACGATCCTGATCCGACTTTACGATCTCGATCTTACAAAGATAAAAACGGTTCTGGGTAGGATCCCGATCTTAAAAACCTTGGTTTATATGGTAGTATCCAGTGAAAGTTGTTTGATTTGAGAGAGGAATTGCATTCGTATAGACGGGTAAACGCTTATACTATATCTAGCCGTACGATTATGTGTGGGCTTCAGACCACACATGGATTGCTTGTTACTACTATTAGTTTAGACGGGTTTCAGACCACAAATAAACATACGGTTGCACAATAAGATAACCATCATGGGTTAAACCCTAAATTAATAGTAAAAATCAATCTAAGTGTGGACTTGAACCCACACATAATCATATGGCTAGTATATATAAATGTATTTTCTTCACAGATTAAGCAGTTTTCATTTAACACGAAAGCACAATTGTGTTACACTATTATCACTTTGTGGTCCGTACACCACTAAATCATACACCACATAAAAAAGTCTGTGCACAAGATCCCGTGCCCATACATCCATAGATCAAGATGTATCATGTCAGAACCGTGACACGATAATAGTTTGGAGAACGATGGATCAGTGGTTCATGTATGAAGATAGAGTTTGGTGTTCTATCGGCTATTTAAGTGGAAACTTGATTGTTATATTAGAATTCATGATTACATGTTTGCTTATTAGTAGCTCTAAGTCGATTATTAGTCAAGGAAATACGACTTATTGTGTGACCAAATGCCCTGGTTCGACCACTTCCAAATCAAACGATTGTTTCATTTATTTGAAAGAAATTTAGATCATAAAAAGTTGGTAGCTTTCGGTATCAATGAGCCAAGAGTAGTAGTACACATTTTGAATGGGATAGGTTATCAAGACTATCTAAAATTAGGGGTGTGCACGGTTCGGTTTGGGCCGATTTTTGGCTAAAACCGAAACCGAACCGAAATATTCATTTTTTACAAAACCAAAAACCGAAACCGTTCGGTTTTTAGCGGTTCGGTTTTTTCGGTTTATTACTGGTTTCGGTTTTTTCGGTTTTAAACCGTTTATATTTGGGTGTGGCCAATTTATATCAAAAAAAATTGTTTTACGTTGAAAATTGGTTATTATTCTTTACTTTTTTTGTCAACTTGAGCCTAATAATGTTTATCCCAAATTTCTACAATTACACGCATATAAATGAGACACACACACATGCAAATAAATATATACATAGTATGATCATTATCACTTATGTAATGATATATTGTCAAATAAACATACGGTACATGACAAAAACAAACACGCATATAAACATTAAGATAATTATATTATAATTACACCCGCAAAATGAATATGAATTTAAAATATTGATTTATTATTTATTTATTTATATTATATAAATTATATATTATGTAATAAAATAGGTTCGGTTCGGTTCGGTTTTTACGGTTCGGTTTTTAGACGAAAACCAAAACCGAACCGAAATTTTTCGGTTTTTGAAAAAGTAAAAACCGAACCATCGGTTTCTAGTTTCGGTCGGTTTTTTCGGGTCGGTTTTTTCGGTTTTCGGTTTCAGTTTTTTCAGCTCACCCCTATCTAAAATATTATTTGTATCTATTAGTTTTAATTTCCGTGCACGCACGAGGCTTAGACATTATGTTTATTTTTAATAATGAATAATTTTTATTTTTTTCTGTTTTATAAGTTATGTTATAGAGTATTACCGAAATCATATGAAGAGAATAGATTCATTAAAACTTTTATATAATATATGAACTTGAAGATAATTAGTAATTTTTTTTCTTTTGATTTACTTATTTTCTGACTCGAGATTGTGAGCCGACTAATCACAACAAAACTACCCTTTTAGGTAGCCCGGAGTCGGCTATAAAGACTTTTTCAGAAATTCAAGTGTTAGAGTTTTAGTACGTATTAAACCAAAAGAAAATAAAATGCAATTCTTCCGAACCCATCAATGAATAACTAGAAAACCATTTTTCTTTATTTACGATAATTTATGTGCTTCACTGTTTTTCTATTTGGTTGTATAACATGATTTCAGGCCGACAATGAGAAATCTACCAAAAAGTCTTCGGGTAGATTTGGGATGTGATTAAATAATGTTAAATCTCTCTTTGGAAGTAAGAAATTGTTTACGTTTATTGTATTTTAAAATATAAAATCTAGAGGTATAAAGTTTAAGGGGATTATCTATTTATTTTATAAAGTTATAACAAAACTTGTCAATTTAAAATTTTACACTTAACTAGATATAATTTATTTAAAATTAAATCACTAAAATTTTATTAATTACCTCTTTTTTTCATGTTTTTATTTTCACAAATTTGACACATATATTTTATGTGCTTTTTTCTCCATCAGATTACTACACCAAAATTTTTTAATTTTGACCAAATTGATTCAATTTTGACTTTTTATTGGCCAATCAGATCGCACGATTTTGCCTACGTGGCAAAATCAAGAAACCTGATTGGTCTAATTTTTTTTTCATAAGATTCAATTTGATAGAAAACTCTGAAATGATGTAATTCTTTTATTATATAAAAGATTTATGTTACTTTATTTTTTATGTTTTTTTAATTATATTTTTATTTTATAATTTTCTTTTTATTATAAAACTACAAAACTGAAAGTGCGGAACAAAAAATATAAAGTTTAACAAGTCAAAAGTATTAAACTGACAAAAGTACGGAACATATTTTGATAAAAAAAACTGTATAATACTGTAAACAGATTGTCAAATAGGGAATGTCGTGTACTTTTTTTGAGATAGGGGTACCAATAACATAACCCATTTAAATGAAAAGTGGCTTGGAGAAGAGAGTCAGTAACAAAAAAAATAGAAATGAGAAAGGTAAAAAGGATTTTTAGCCACATATTTTAAGTAAGATGGAGAAAATTAAGAGGAGATGCATCTAAATTATAAGTGAATCTAAAATATGTTGTTGTTGTTTATTCTCGCCCTTCTCATTTCAATTTTACTTCTCATTTGATCCTAACTCAACTCGCAGAGATGAGATCCGGTGAGAAGAAAAATTAAAATGAGAATGATGAGAAGTATTTCTAGCAAAACATTTTAAATAACAGGAAGAAATTTAATGGGAGATGTGATGTGTCGTCGTGTAGGTTGTTATTTTAGTTATCAAGTTTTACATTTATATTATGCCGACTTTATCTAAAAACAACACTTTAACGGGCAGTGTACCCGATCAGATGTAGTTTCGTTGGTAAGTATGATGTCGATCACTAAGAGCGAGAGCGTTAATCTTATAGTTCTATCAATATTTTGGTTAACTAAATTAAGTCAATTAAAACTATGTTAATTCTAATCTATGTTAAACCTATGCTAAACCTAGTTCTAATAGATAAAGGGTGGGTTTCAATCTGAGAGACTGACACGGGTTTGGAGGTGACTTAAATCAATTTAAAACACAATAACACACGAAAGCAGATAATCAAAATATAGAAGAGCGGTCTAGCCAAATATAAGAAAACTGTATTAACCATGATTAATCCAATTAAAACGTTGGTTTGTCTATTTTAGTGCAATGAGTGCTTATCTCGAGCCGGTATATCATTCCAAGATTTAGGCGGTACTTCTTTCTAAAACCTAGACAAACAGAATTCTGTCAGAATTAAACGCATCCGCATAAAATATCCTATTTGATGATTAGAATCTATCTTAGGAGATTAATAATGGTGATCTTATTAAACCCTAGTTCATGGAGACACTACCCACTTACTGCTTAACGGCTCTTTATATACTAGTAGTCCACTGTCCGAGTCTTTACCAAAGGAATCATTACATTATTTGTTGAACCTAGGTCACCTGCTAGTCCAACTTCACATAAACCAATGCAAAGATAGGTTAATATTTGTGATCCTATTACTCTAAATATATAAATTGCGGATATGGAGAGCTATCCCGGCATCTAGCTAGCAAGATATTTTGCATTCCTAGATCCAGTTGAATGATGGGTCGCATACTTAAGCATATAAACAATTATGAATTGATAAACGTAATCAACAACCAACGATAAATTAAGCAATCGATATAAACAAACCAAACATTTAAATCTTCATAATCATGGCTAATACCCAAGGGTATTAGCCCTTAACCATTGTAATCAATACAAGAACACTCAATCAACCAAGGTAAACTAACCGAGTTAAACGAATGATACCAAAAATCAAACGATTATAAGAGTACAGGTGATTACAAGGTGTTTCCTATGGAATTAGTAGCTTTGCTTGACTTCTTCTGTCTACTTGTCTTCTGAAAATTAACTTTTGTGGTTAGGGTATCAAAAATATGATCAAGCACACCTAAAACTCGTTTTTTGGTTTTCTATTTATAGTGTCTGGAATTTGGTCGATACGCCATATTGGTAGAGGTCAATACGACGTATTGGGGGCTTTCTTGGAGTAGGAACCGCGTTTAATATTATTCAGAATATTTAATTACTATATCTTAGATACGGCGTATTAGAGCTCCTGGATATGGCGTATAGGTCTTTATTCTTCGTGGTTTTTTGTGAAGTGCAGGCACAGATACGCCGTATCTTACTTGATGGATACGACGTATATAATGTCAGAACAGTATTCTTTAGATTTCTTCGTTTAAGCTCCAGAATGCGTGCCTTTTAGTTAATCTTCACAAAGTACTCCATAATTATTGCAATTCTTAAATATAAACGATTAAGTACTAATTCTTGCAATAATTATATAAAATGGGTAATTTAAATGGGATAAATGATGCTATAAAAGTGACGTTATTTGATGTCATAAGATATCCTCCCATTTGAATCCTACTTGTTCTCAAGTAGCCTTTAGAAATTTATGAAAATGTATCCCAAAGGATTTTTCCTTAAGCATTTATTCGTTCAACCACATCCAAACACCTCACAAAATAGAAAGATGAAAATACTCAAATCACTCACTAATCTATGTGGTAACATGTAGCTAATTCGCTTAATTGCTCGGTCGTGATGAGTATTCTATCATAAGCTTGGCAAGGATACACATCTCCACCACTAAAGCTAAGGAGTAACAAGTTTATAAAGTTAAATTAGGTTGAAAAGGCTAAAAGGGTTTGATCACTCTTTCTAATCTCTATCGATACTAATATTCCAGAAAAGGTGAAAAAATCACACATACACACCCATAACGATGGGATAGACACATATGACTGCATTCAAACATTAACTCCAATAAGCTAAAGAATATGACTAGTAGTCTTTACCAAAAGTCATAAACTAGCAAGGGCGACAAACCACATATACACATCCATAACAATGGAATAGACATACATGATTGCATTTAATTTCCTCACTCGAGTAAAATCAAGGGTTAGGACGAAGGGTGATATAGGGTATGAATATTCTAATCCTTTCTCCAAAAGTAATAAACCAACAAGGCGGACAAAATCACACATACATGGCCGTAACAACGGAATAGACATATGTGATTGCTCTCATCCTCATTTGAGTAAAACCTAAGGATAGAGATTAGGAAAGAGAAATAATTGTTGTTAAATAAAAATTTACAAAACAAATAGATTAAGTCCAAACAAATAAGGCACAAGTTGCTAGATACTTTCCAGGACCTTACCATGATAAAATACATAGAAAAATATACTGCATAAAACGTCTTATCATAGATCAACAAAAACAACCTTGTTGCGTTACAGTATCACTACAACTTCCAAGCATCCCATTAAATATACATACTTTTACAAAAAACATAAGTGGCGATTTCTTAACTTTATACCAATAACTTTTACATCGTTGATTTATAACACGTATTAACAGATAATCGATCCTTCAAATAATACCATCGGTTTAAGCTTTAACGAACCGACTATCTTCATAATTTCTTTCTCTTTTTTACAGCAATTTTTGAATTTTTTGTTTTTTTTAATAAATGATACACTACTAATCTCGGTGTAATTTCACCATCTTCACGATCATAATAACTCCGGATAATATTTTTTATAATTCTTTGTACTCGAATATACCAATAATTATGAAAGTAGTAAAAATACATAAGTTTAACTACTTTTACATTCTCATTGCAATGTGCAATTTTCCCAACCATACCAGAGATAGAAAATGACACAAGACATAGAAAATACATACTTTACACTAAAGCAACTAGCAACGGATAAATGGACTTAATCTAACAGTGTAGGCTAAGGTGTAAAGGTATAACGAAACAAATAGTTGGTGAAAACAGGAATGGTTAAACATGTTTTTCTAGGGGAATACTACTCTGAAAGTGAGAGTAAATAATGGGTTTATACGGGGGTTAACTAACCGGTGTGGTTAGTTAATAACATAACATATATAGGCTTTTTTGGGTGCAATCCTAGAAATTTACCAATTTAAACAAGTTACTCCATCTAAATCCATAGTACTCATTATTGTGGTCTCGAATAGATATACCAAGCCAAGTTCTAAAGTCTACAACATCACCGGCACACTCATATTTTTGTGGTATTTTGGTAAATATTCAAAAACGGATAAAGCTGAATCCTCAAAATATCTAATAAGGGTTTTGTGTGCAGGTTATGTAACCAGTAATTTCACAAAAGTATACTTGAATTTTTTTTAATTTAAGCATAATTTAAACATTTTAATGTGAAAAATAAGACAAGTAGCGTTCTAATTCTCATCCCCCACTTAAATTATACAACGTCCTCGTTGTATAAACATAATAGTTAAAAACAGGAAATAAAAGAATTAGAACGAGAAACTCCCCTGATATTTGCTCGGTATGATTCTCCAAGTTGAGTTAATGAGCAAGATGTGTGCTGTAAATGCGTCTGAATGCTAGCATGACTACAACACACATAAGATTCCAGATTATAGAAACTCCACCAACGTTGTCGATTTCGTTCCATTGAGGTCCTGTGTAAGATATAAGAAAACCATGCAAACCTATCTCGGGTATTCTATGGTTAATTAAAATAAAAAAAATAAAAACTATACAAGCAGTCGATACGCCGTATCCCAAAACCAGGATACGCTGTATTGAAACCTGTAGAAAGTATCCGAGTACGGATCAGTTTGCCAAATACGCCGTATCATATAATGAATACGCCGTATATAGACAGAACTGACAATAATATTTTAAATGCAGAGAAATTAAAACTGGATAACGTCTAGACATTCAATACGGGTGACCCGTATTCCCGCTTGTCACGCGGGTGACCCGGGTTCGATCCTCGGCAACGGCGCCAAAAACTTGATGTGTCTTCGTGTAGGTTGTTATTTAAGTTATCAAGTTTTACATTTATATTTTGCCGACTTTACCTAAAACTAGCATTTTAACGGGCAGTGTACCCGATCAGATGTAGTTTCGTTGGTAAGTAGGGTGTCGATCACTAAGAGCGAGAGCGTTAATCGTATAGTTCTATCAATATTTTGGTTAACTAAATTAAGGCAATTTAAACTATGTTAATTCTAATCTATGTTAAACCTATGCTAAACCTAGTTCTAATGGATAAAGGGGGGGTTCAATTTGAGAGACTGGCACAGGTTTGGTGGTGACTTAAATCAATTTAAAACACAATAACACACGGAAGCAGATAATCAAAAGATAGAAGAGTGGTCTAGCCAAATATAAGAAAACTGTATTAACCATGATTAATCTAATTAAAATGCTGGTTTGTCTATTTTAGTGCAATGAGTGCTTATCTCGAGGCGGCATATCATTCTAAGATTTTGGTGGTACTTCTTCCTAAAACATAGACACGCAGAATTCTGTCACAATTAAACGCATCCGCATAAAACATCTTATTTGCTGATTATAATCTATCTTAGGAGATTAATAATGGTGATCTTATTAAACCCTAGCTCATGGAGACTTTACCCACCTAGTGCTTAACGGCTCTTTATATACTAGTAATCCACTGTCCGAGTCTTTACCAAAGGAATCAGTACGTTATTTGTTAATCCCAGGCCACCTGCTAGTCCAACTTGTTCACATAAACCAATGGTAAAGATAGGTCAATATTTGTGATCCTATTACTCTAGATATATAAATTGCAGATATGGAAAGCCATCCCAACATCTAGCTAACTAGATATTTTGCATTTCTAGATCTAGTTGAATGATGGTTCGTATACTTAAGCACATAAACAAGTATGAATTGATAATCATAATCAACAACCAACGATAAATTAAGTAGTCGATATAAACAAACCAAACATTTAAATCTTCATAATCATGGCTAATACCCATGAGTATTAGCCCTTAACCATTGTAAATAATACAAGAATAATCAATCAACCAAGGTAAACTAACCGAGTTAAACGAATGATACCAAAAATCAAATGATTATACGAGTATAGGTGATGACAAGGTGTTTCCTATGGAATTAATAGCTTTACTTGACCTCTTCTGCTCTTCTTGTTCTTCTGAAAATTGACCTTTGTGGTTAGGGTATCGAAAATATGATCAAGTACACCTAAATTTTAGGTTTTCTATTTATAGTGTCAGGAATTTCTTTGTTGGAAACACAAAAAGTGTCGGTCACTTCTAAGTTGTAATAGTCTTAGCTCGTAGTTAGTGTAATGATTAGATTAGTAATCTAGTCTGGCCCACGGCCTATGGGAAGCCCGTCATAGCCTATGGGCCGGCCATCTATGTAGTATATAAGCCCTCTCCTAGCCTTGGTGAGGGGTTGGTTGTTTCATTTTCCATTACACACACTTAATACAATTCATCCATTCCATTCATTCTCTCTCTCTAACATCACAACTTACATCTCTCTCTTGTTCTTGGTTTGATCATAAGATTACATGTTTCTACAATTGGTATCAAGAGCCATGGAGTGGTGTGTTTAGTTTTTGTGTTTGTCTTGTGATTTGTGTTCAAAATCTTTATAAAGAACAAATCCTTTGAGGATGTGTAATTCCCCCAAAAAATGTCCCATGGGCCCCTTATGGGTTTTCCCGGCCCGTTCAACTCAATACACCTTGTATTAGTTCATATTCACCCCATGCTTCTTTATAATGAGCTTCTAATTAATTTACCAACTATTAATAAATTAATAAACCAATTAATTATACATATAATATTAATTCTAATGAATATTATCTCTCCTTTATTATTTCTCTTAACGGTTCACTGAGGGCAACCCAAAAAGGACTCTACTTTCGACGACAATCTTACCAATTAGTTATGAACTTGGACACTAGATCCAACATCTCCCACTTGGAACAAGTCATTAACCCCCTTTATAAATTGGTATAAAGTCTATCCGTGATTAACAAAGCAAGAGTGCCCATCCAATGCAGACCTGCGCGAATCTCTGAATCATATCTTAGAGACAGCCCTTAGATAAGTGATCAAGTATTCCTTTGTTTTACTGATATCGTATAAACCTGAGACATGGATTTTAATCAATCTCTAGGTTCAACATTATGTTTCCTGATTTCTAATTATTTGATTACATGAGACTACTGAATTAAACACATCAATTTAGTCCTGTCCAGGCCTAGCACACTTAAGTCAACATCTAATCATCGAGGGCCCATAGATATCGCTTTCCCAATTAGGCAAAAGGAACAAATAAACTTTGAATACATAGAACTAGTCAACTCATCATGTCATACCTAGCATATCCTTTATAACTGGCATTTACGCGCAGCGTTTGAATAAACTAAAGTATAACAGACTTGAAAAACTAAAACTATGTATCAACCATTTTAAGAATAGAGGATATTATCATCTTAGAATTACTCGTGATATTAATCCATGAAGTAATCTCTCTAAGTATGGGTTTCTCCTATACTTAATTCCCATTAAGTACTCATGAGTGTTGCAACATTCTCTATGCTATGTCTAATCTTTATAGATAATCTACTAACACTCCATGACAGTCTTAAATCAATACTTACTTCCTGTAGTATGAACGACTGAGGAGGTTTGAGTAAACTAAGTACTTAGAAAGTGGATTCTAAACATGCAAAAATGAAACACAATGACAAACAATAATAAATGGTAGCACACATACAAATAAACAAATCTCTATTATTTAATCACCAAATCTATTACAACATCAATCATTGTTAATAATGTTTCAAATTCAAACTAACAACTAAAACTTTATATTATCTTTCAATCCCATGCACCTAGCTTGTTCATCATGTTTGGACTTAGCCAATGCCTTTGTGAATGGATCAGATGGATTATCCTCTGATCGTATGTGCTTCACAATCACGTGTCCTTCTTCTACTTTGCTTTGAACAAAATGGTATATTTTTTTTCAATATGCTTTGACTTTCCGTGATCCTTGGTTTCTTTAGTCAAGGCGACTGCACTCTCATTATCACCGAAATTTCAATGGGTGGGGGGGGGGTGTAGGTGTGGGGTGGATGGGGTGGGCGCGGTGGGGAGAGGGGGGATGGGTAGGGGCGCGGGGTGGGGGGGGAGAATTGGGGGGGGGGGGGGTGGTGGGGGAGGGGGGGGTAAGGGGTGGCAGGGTGGGGGGGGGTGGGGGGGGGATGAGGGGGTGGACGGGGTGGGAGGGGGAGTGGTGGGGGGGGGTTGGGGGAGGGGGGGGGATGGGGGGGGGGGGTGGGGGAGCTGGGAATGCAACATAATGTATCAATCAAATAACTCAAGATACAAAATAGAGAAAACTTCAGCGTGGTGCATAAACTTCAATGCTGCGAGAGAGCGCAGAGACCACCAAAACTCTACAACCTCGTGAGTGCATGTCCGCCCAAAGTGTGGGGGGGGGGGGAAGAGGGGGTTGGGAGGGGGGGGGGGAGGGATTGGGGGGGGGGGGGGGGGTGACAGGGGGGGGATTGGAGGTGGGGGGGGGTGGGGTTGTGGTGGGGGAGAGATGATGAGGGGAAGGGTTGGTGGGGGGGGGGGGGGGGGGGGGGTTGGGGGAGGGTGTGGGGGGTGAGGTATGGGGTGGGGGGGGGGGGAGTGGTAGTGGGGGGCGGGGGGTTGGGGGTGGAGGGGAGGAGGAGTGGGGGGGGGGGTAGGGGGGGTGGGGGGGGGGGGGGGGGATGGGTGGGGGTGGTGGGGAGGGGGGAGGGGGCGGGGGTGGGGGGGGGTAGTCTAGGGTGTGTGGGGGGGGGGGAGGTGGGGGGGTGGAGGGGGGGAGGGTGTGAGAGGGGGGGGGGGGGGTGTGAGAGGGGGTGAGTTGGCTAGGGTTAGGGAGGTGGGAGGTTGGTGGGGTGGTGGGGGGGGGTGGGGGGGGGTGGGGGGGTGGGTGGAGTGTGGGGGTTTTGAGGGGGGGGGGGGGTGGGGTGGGTGTTGGGGGGGGGGGGCGGAGATGGGGCAGGGGGGGGGAGGGTGGGGGGGGGTAGGGCGCTGAGGGGGAGTGGGGGGGAGGGGGGGGGGGTGTGGTGGGGGTGGGAGGGGTGTAGGTGGGGGATGGTGGGGGGGGTGGAGAGAGGGGTTGGGGGGGGGGGGGGTGGGGGTGGTTGGGGTGGGGGAGTGAAGGTTGTGGGGGGGAGTTACGGTTGGGAGGGGTGGGGGTATAAGGGGGTGGGGAGGGGTGGGGGGGGGGTGGGGGGGGTAGAAGAGGTAGGATAGGTCGGTGGATGAGGGGGGAGGGGGGCAGTTGGGTATTCTAGGGTGGGGTTTGGGGGTGGGGAGGGGGGGGGGGGGTGGGGGGTGTTGGGGGGAGGGTGGGGGGGGGTGGGGGGGGTTGGGTGTGTGGGGGTGTGGTGGGGGGGGGGGGGGGGGGGGGAGGAGGTGTGAGGGGGGGGGTGGGGGGGGGGGGGGGGGTGGGGGTTGGAGTGGGGTTGAGTGGCGGGTGGGTGGGGGGGATGGGGGGGGGGGGGGGGGGTTGTGTGGTGGTGGGGGGGGGTAGTGGGGGGGGGGGGGTGGTGGGGTCGGGGGGGAGTGGTGGGGGGGTGGGGGGGGGGGAGGTGGGGAGGGGTAGGGGGGGGTGTTGCGGGGAGGGGGGGGCGGGGGTGGGTAGTGGGATGGGATGGATTGGGGGGGGGGTAGGGAGGGGGGGGGGGTTGGGGTGGGGGGGGGGGGGGGGGGGGTAAGTGAGGGGGGGGTGTGGGGAGGAGGGGGGTGGTGGGAGAGGGGTGGGGGGGAGGGGGGGGGGGGGGGGGTGGGGGTTTGGGGGGTGGTGTGTGGGTAGGGGGTGGGTGGGGGGTGGCTAGGACTGGGGGGGAGGGGGTGGGGTGGCAGGAGAGGTTGTGGTGTGGGGGGGGTGTATAAGGGGTGGGGGAGAATGGGATGTGGGGGGTTGGCGGGTGGGGGGGGGGGTTGTGGAGTGGGGGATGGGGGGGGGGGGATGGGGAGGGTTGTGTGGGGTGGGGTGGGGGGGATGTGGGGGGGGGGGGGGTGGGGGGGGTGAGGGGGGGGGGGGGGATGGGTAGGGGGGAGAGGGCGGGGGGGAGGGGGTGGGGGGGGGGGGGGTAGGGTTAGGGTGGGGTGGGGGGGGGGTTTGTTAGGGTGGGGGGGGGGGGTGTTTGGGGGGGTGGGGTGGGGGAGGGGGGGAGGTGGCGGGGTGGTGGGGGGGTGTTGGTGGGGGATGGGGTGATGGGAGTGGGGAGTGGTACGGTGGGGGGGTGGAAGTGGGGAGGGAAGGGGGTGGTGTGGGGGGTTGAGGTGGGGGAGGGGGGGGAGAGGGGGGGGGGGTCGAGAGAGGGGCGGGGGTGGGTGGGGGGGTGGGGTGGGGTGGGGGTAGGGGGGATGGGGGTGGGGGGGGTTGGGGGGTGTTGGGTGGGGGGTGGGGGGGGTGGTAGGGGGGGGGGGTTGGGCAGTGGGGGGGGGTGGATGGGGGGGGGTGACGGGAGGGGGGTAGGGTGGCCTTGGGTGGGGGGGGGGGTGGGGAGGGTGTGGGTGGGGAGGAGTGTTTTGTGGGGGGGTTGGTGGGGTGTAGGGGGGGGTGGGGTGGTGTGGTGGGGGGAGGAGTGGGGGAGGGGGGGTGGAGGGGGGTGGGGGGTAGGGGGGGTTGGTGGGGATGGTTTAGGTGGGGGTGGTGGATGACCCTAGTACTGTTGGAACAAAACCAAGAACTCCAAAGAAATTCTTCAGCCCATATAGCTTCCTTAGAAGCCGTCACAAGCTGCAATATACTCGGACTCGCATGTGAAGTCTACCACTGTATCTTGCTTTGAACTTTTTCACGTCACCACTCCCCCATTCAACAAGAATACCCAACTAGACTGTAAACGACTATCATCTATATATGTTTGCCAACTTGCATCACAATAACCAGTCACTCTGAGTTCTTTATCTCCACCATAAACTAAGAACTTGTCTTTAGTATTTCTTAAATACTTAAGAATAGTCTTTATAGCTGTCTAATGACCTTCACCAGGATTCTACTGATGTCGACTCACTATGCTTAAAGCAAAGCAGACATCAGGCCTTATACACTTCATGGTCTACAAGTTCGCTCTCCCTAAAGCCGAAAGCATATATGACTCGAGCTCCATTCTGTCCAGTCTTCATCAGATTCGACATAGATCCTTACAACTCTTTTGCCATGATGTAAGTGTAGATATCTCTTCTTCAGAATTCTCTATTTTTGAATCTTTTCAAATTTTTTATCTGAGTACAATGACCTGACTAAGTCACCCCCTAAAAGAACGTTTGACAAATCTCTGTAAAATCTTTAACAAGAATATATGCTGCATCTCCCAAATCTTTCATAGCTAAACATTTCCCCAACCAAGTCTTTCACTCTTGTAACGGTGGATATCATTTCCTATGAGTATATATCATCCACATATAATACCAAGAAATGAGACTATAAACACTCACAACCACTTTGACGTATATATAAGACACATCTTCACTTCTAGAAAATCCAAAACTGAGTGACTTTCTCATGGAAGCAAGATACCAACCTACTGGAGCCTGTTTAAGTCCATAAAGGCCTTTTGAAGCTTGCAACACCTGAGAACTCATTTACGGATGACTTTCAATTCAAAACCTACTGGATGTACCATAAACACATCCTCTGTAGTTTTTCATTAAGGAAATTGGTCTTAGACATCCTTATCAGCCATAATTCATAATCATGAAACAGCGATCGCAGCTATGCAAGCAGTATCCTAATTGACTTTATTTTAGCAACTGGTGAGAAGTTATCCTCATAATCAAATCATGTGGGGTTTAATAAAACTTCACTACAACCTAGCTTATAAATTGAGTACTTTCTCACCATGGTCTGTCTTCTTCTTGAAGATCCACTTACATCCCACCATCTTAAAACTGGGTGTAGTGTCAACCAAATTCCAAACTTGGTTGTCATACATAGACCGAATCTCGCTTTTCATAGCTTCCTTCCACTTAGCAGCCTCAAGGATTACCATCACTTCCTTGTAGTTAGCAGGGTCATTTCCTTTACTAGTGTACTAACCCTAAATCTGTCCTCTTTAAAATGGAAACCATAGTATCAGAACTGAGGAGGCTTGCTGACTCTACCACTTGTTCTGCGAATGGGTAAGGATATATCATTAGGCTCAACCGGTGTCACTACCTCTGGTTGAGTATCAATGTTCACTATAGGTTCTTCATCGGCAGACTCTTGAATTTCTTCAAGGTCTATCTTACCCCCACTGTCCTTTTTAGATATAATTTCTCTCTCAAGGAACACTCCTCTTCAAGCTAAAAATACCACATTATCCTTGGGTTTATAAAACAAATATCCAAATGACTCTTCTAGATAACTGACAAAAAGACACTTTCTGATATGGCTTTTAGTTTGTCTTGAACTTCTCGTTTAACGAAAACCTCACAACCTCAGATTTTGATGTGCCCAAGAGAAGGACGTTTTCCCTTCACATCTTAAAAGTGTCTTCGAAACCTTCTTATTGGGTACAAGATTTAAGATTAAGGGTGGTCTGTCTCTAATGCGTAACCCCATATTACCTATTGAAATTGTTACTGACCACATCATAAGATCGAACATGTCAAAACAGGGTTCTATTTCTCCTCTCAGTAACTCCATTTAGTTGTGGTGTTCTAGGAGGAGCTAACTGTGAAACTATACCATAGTTTTTAAGATGATCGAAAAATTCGATACTAAGGTATTCTCCTCCCCTATCGGATCGGAGTACCTTTACTTCTGCCCCAGATGTGTTTTCTCTACCTCGTTTTGATTACCTTTTGAATACTTCAAAGGTATCCCAACTTATGTTTAAAATCAGATAACATATCACATATCAACTGACATCTCATAAAACGTAAACGTAGTAGCTTATCCATCCTTTTTGTGGCAGATCAAGAATGGACCTCACACCATCTGTGTTGTACTAAGTCCAATAATCCTTCACCATTTCCACGATCCTGTGAATGGTAATTAATCATCTTGCTAATAATAATCAAGACACACATACATAATCCGATTTGAAGTCAATGATCCAACACTCTATATCCTTTAGAGATGTGGCAATGCATTTCTGGTTATACGTGCCCAGATACGGTAAAGCCACAAATTTAGATTATCAAGCTCATTATACGAACCAACATTCAAAAGCACATGCCATTATGACTAATACAACAACAGTCATAAATGCCTTAGCAAAGGAGAAGCTTTAAACATAAAACAACCATTTTGAAAAACCAAAATATCTCCAATCTCTTATTAAATGAAAATTTATAACCAACCTTCAAACAAAGCATGAAATGAAATAATGTTTCTTGTCATTTCTGATGAATAACAACAATTGTTTAAATATATCATAACTCCAGACTTTAGCATGAGTTCGTACTTTCCAATCCTTGTCACATGCGTGATTTTCCTGTTTCCCATGACTAAGTTGAGCTCTCCATGCTTCAACCTCCTACTTTCCTTTAGACCCTGCAAAACAATGCAAATGTGAGTACCACACCTTGTATATAGGACCCACGAATCCGAAGTTATAGTATTGTGGAGTTCGATCATAAACATACCTGAGTGACTACCCTTTTTGACTTTTCCGTCTTTGAGGTCCTTCAGATATTTTGGGCAGCTACGCCTCCAATGCCCCTTTGTGTTGTAGTAGAAGCACACTGCTTTCTTTGGATCGCTTGTAGGTGCAATCTCAGATTCAACCTTTCTCTTAGACCCACGATCGGACTTTCCTTTTGCGGCCTTTCCTTTCCAGTTGGAATTAGAAGTCTTTCTTTTCTTTGCATTGTGACCAACGGTCAACACAGGAGCTGCTGAAGTAGAGGGCACATCAATTTTCTTGATCCCTTGCTCAGCGGTTTGCAACAAGCTACAGAGTTCCATTATTGAGGTCTCTTTCCTGTTCATTTGATACGAGAGTACAAACTGATTGTAATCAGCTGGCAAACTGGATAGGATTATGTTGATAGAAAGCCAGCATCGAACACCATGTTCAAGATTCCTATCTCTGTCAAAGTACCCTTTCCATCCTCTAGAACGAAAAGCACAAATAGAGGCTCCAGGTTTTGGTTTGTAAGCCATGAGGGATTTAACAACATCAAGGCGTTCGTTGTTTGCCTTTGCTTGAAACATTTCTTTGAGCTGTTGGTTCATTTCATAAGCCCAAGTGTTCTCAAAAGTCTTTTGCACTTCAGGGCTCATGGATGATGCCATGATGCATGACACTTTGTTTGTATCAAACATAGTGAATTTTGGTGGTCTTCCAATATCTTCTTGGGGTAAATCATCCATACGATGTGGGCATTTGCTCATGGAACATACTCTTTGTACTCGACCTAGGGTGAACCTAAGGTTTCGCATCTAGTACCATATATTTAGGACCGGGTGATCTTTCCCTCCCAAAAAATGAGAGTAATTGAGAAAGTTTTTGAGTTATGTGCGTGATTGGGAGGTGGGAGGATGAACCACCATTTTTCAGTAGACACCTATAATATAAAACAGTTTTAGTTAGCATGAATATACCTTAATTAATTACCCAATTTTAAATTAAAGCTAGGATCCATATTTTAGATTCATTTATGAAGAGGGTTACCGTAATCACATCATGAATTTATTTTAGGTAGACAATGTCTTTGTCAATTTCATTTTCTATGAAATTCTTAGTTATTTTGAGATTCATTGATTTTGATCAATGGCATCTTAATCTCGGATAAGGCTTCATCTACTATTCATGACTATGATGACGAGGATCATAATATCCGATGGTGAAATTTAACCACGCAAAAACCCGTGGTTGGCCTCACGGGCTCGAGTCTGCTCAAGAATCGCGAGTCCCACATCACCTTTCACTTATGTTCTCTTATTAATGTGCCGGTAAACCACACGCGCTCCATTAACAGTCCATATGAGAGATGTGCGGTTTTCAAGGGTTAGCATACTATTCACATGTGTTATATCTAAAACGCGAATTTTGTTTTAGTACTTTTAAATTAATATTTTTAATCTTGACATCATCCTATCAAAAGTTCTTGGTAGTTCCATTGAACGCACAACAAAGCGGAGAAGCGGGTCAGCGCGAAACATATTAAAAACCCGACTTCTTTAGGGTAGCAAAACGACCCGCCTTATACCTCTCTTATAGTTTGTTCACTATGGGTGAGCCGATTTATCAATTGACTAACGATTTATTTATATTGAATGATACATATAAAATATAGCAATTATAATATGTATAAGGTTTCTATTAAACACTTTTTAAAGTTTTAGGTTCTATTTTAAACATTTAAAAATTTTAGGGGGATATTTTAAACAATTCAAAATATAAGGTTCTAAAATGTAAATTCATATTAACATTCAATGATCACAAGACAATAACATAATATTCAATTATTTAGTAACCCATCACATGTTAACAACCTACTAGATGAGATATTAAATATCGAATAGAAATAAAGCTAAGGCTCTGATTACCACCGATGGGTTTTCTATACCCTAACTAGATTAACATAAAGCGAAAACAACAATTAATCTAGGGCAAGAAGGAAACTAAACCCTAAAGGATCTTAACCTAATAAATAAAAGCAACTTAAAAGAAATAAATAAGAAAATACTAACCTTTGAGAAAATCAGATTTCTCACACACAACTAACCTACTCTTGGTCGAACTAGGAGGCACTTACCAAAACAGAGTACCTCTAATAGCTCACAATCCCACGAACCAAAAAGAAAAGGGATACGAACTCCTAAGACTCGTGACACGAGTCTGACTCCTTATACAAGGAGTATGAATGAAAAAGAGAGAATGAGAAAATAAAGCCATGGCATGCCCCTCTAGGTTATATGGAGAGAAGGAAACTGGAATACCTCTTTGGGAGGGATGTTTGATTCCCCCCAAAAAACGTCCCATGGTGTTCCCCTTATTGGGTCTCCGGCCCGTTCTACTTAATACACCTGTAATAGTTCATATTAGCCCATGCATCTCTATAATAGCTTCCTAATTAATATTACCAACTTTAATAAATTACTAAACCAATAAATAGTACACATAATATTAATTTTAATTAATAATATCTCCATCCTTTGTTATATTCTCTTAACGTTTCACTGAAGGCAACCCAAAAGGACCTATTTCGACGACAGTCTTACCAATTAATTATGAACTTGGACACTAATCCAACAAAAGGGATCAATACTCCGTATTATGGGGATATCTTGGAGTAAGGACCACGTTGATATCTTTTTAGAATCTTCTAGTGTTATGATCGTCAATAAAAAAAAAACTTTTGATACGATGTATTAAGTCTTCAGGATACGGCGTATTAGGTCTTTAATCCTTCGTGGTTATCTGTGAAGTGTAGGCACGGATACGCCATATGTCACACCCCGACAATGGCGTAAACTCAGGGATGCAACATAATGATCAATCATAACACAAGATACAAAATAGAGAAAAACTCACCATGCATAAAACATTCAAGTTCTAATTAGACCATCAACCTCGGAACAACCACGAGTTGAAGTCCCAGAAATCCGCACCTAAAATCCATAATCTCTTACAATTATTCAAATGCCCTCGCAGGGGTCCATAATCCAAACTTAATCCAAAACATCCAAATACTATAGCCTAACAAACCAAACAAGCAAGACTTTACATGAAAATCCACTCGGGATACTTCTTAGTCTGCTATCAAAATCACCAGACTATTCTTCTTTCACTTCACCTGAAAATGATACTCGAACACTTCAACAATAATGTTGGTGAGCTCGTAAGTTTGACCTTAAACCCAAAAGTTGTGCCAATATTTCAACATTGGACAATAGTGCTATATGAGTGTGTATGTACAGTGACTATCCAATACAATCTAGCATCACCGCAACAACAATCCATATGTCACTTACGCACCTAAAGGGCCTACCAGCTGGAGTACTAAAATTAGGGCATGACCACACACAAACCTAGGTAGGCGTACCCATTCGCTCCAAACAATCATACAACACATAATATTCACATAGCAATCATAAGCATGTAACTTGTCCCAAAACAAAACCACATTTCGCACATATCAATTCAAAACACATTTGAGTATCATTTTCCCCTAACGGAAAAACCAGTAAAAAGTAGAGCTACGAGAACTCACCTTCAAGCAAGTCTTTACAACCAAATCTCAATCACACAGCAAATGCCAACGACGCTCGCACCACACCTAGTCCAGTTAAAGTCCAAACAATTAATCACCATTCCAAAACAATCTTACACGTTTGAATGCAAATAGTTAGACGCGTTGTAAATTACCCAAAACAATTTAGTGGTGTGATGTATGACACATATCTCCACCATCATTCAATCTCGTTAACTCGTAATCCAATACATAATACTATTTAAGGAAATAGATAAGTAATATACATAAATATTTATAATTAATAATTATAAATATATCTCAAAAAGTCTATTCGGTAACCTTAGTCACTCCAAAATAATTATAATATGGTTAAAAATGAAACTTTTTCTCATAATAAACATATCTAAAGAAGCTTCAAGAAAAATATATTTTGGTGTCCTATATAGGTGAATTTATTAAATAAATAAAATAAGTTAAATAATATTTTATTAATTAAAATCAAAATCATGTTTTAGGTAAAATTTCAAAGTCATAAACTTTTTTACGAAATTAGTTTAACATGACCCGAACGCGTCATACCTCATTTTCCAAGGTTTCAAACCTTGTTGTTCAACACTTTTTAACAAAATTCGACACTTTCTATAAAAGTCCAAAATCTCAATCTTTAACAGTTTACCTAAACGTTTTCCCAAAAAAATCGTTAATATCATTTTCGTAAACACATTTTCACTTTCAAAGTCCCATACAAAACTCTCATACATGACTAATAACGCTATTGGGGCTATAAGGGTCCATTAAGATAATTTATAAGTCCAAATACGATCGCAAGTCAAAATCAAGTCCATTTACATATATAAGTATATAGTATTATGGAAATATAATTCGGACTCACAATAACATCACATTAAGCCACAGCTTAAATAGACTTATTGGGTCGTGAGCCCATATGCTCAAAAATACGTATATTAAGCTTTAAAAATAAGCTAGTAATCTACGTATCGCATTTGGTTACTACCATAAGCCTCAAAAATAGTCCACGAATATACGCAAATCAAAGTAAATAATCAAAATCACATCCCTTGTGATTTTACTTCAAGCCGTGAGCCATAAGCTCAAAATAAGCCAATAAATGCTTAAAAATAAGCCCGCAATAAGCTATACAAGCTATTATAAAAAATAAGCTATCTAGCAACATATATTATTCAACCATCACGACCACAACATCAAAACTACAAAAACCCTCTTTTTCCTTTTTACCATACACGAACCAAACACACAAAGACTATTTTTTATCATTTCGCCTTCTAAAAATCTATTCACAAGCGATCAAACTTGTACAACTAACTACTATGCATCAAAAATAAACCCAAAAGGACAATTGAAATTTAAATTTTGAAAACTTACAAGAAAAACTTAAATTAGGTATTTTTCGACACAACCAACAACATCAAAACGATGTTTAAAATGAAAAACTCAAACACGGATGTCGATATCAACCCGGAATATCACGTTCTCGATCAAAGTTGGAAAATTTATGATGTTATTGTAGTTGAGAGTTGCGGGGCGACAAACAAGCCCAAAAACAAGCACATAAAGTGTGTGATAAATTTTTGATAATGAATGGATAATGAGAGCTAGTGGAAGGAATATAATTGTACACCTTAAGACACATTAGCTAAAATTAAGCCTCCATGTCCTCTCTTGACTACCTTGACCGGATATGGCATCCTAGGGGGTGTCGGGTCTTTCTTTTCGTGTCGGAATCACTTAAATACTCGTAAAACTCATCCGTAAAATTTACCCCCCCCAAAGTAATAGCAATTTATATACACCTAAAAAATTATTTTCCATTAACCTAGGAGTAATTTCAACACATATTTTCACTTTAAAACCATTTTAAAACTCATACGGAACATTAACACGTGTCCGGACTCGTTTTTTGGCATTTCTCAAAATTCACGGGTCAAACCACCCAGAACTCACATAGCATAATAGTGTCCTCCAATAAGGCTTATTATACGCAATAAACCATAAAATGCTTCATATCTCATAAATTCACCACCGTCTACACGGTACAATATTCTAATTAACTGACAAACGTCAAATAGTCGAAGGACTAAATTAGAACATTCAAAATACGAAAAGGGCAGGGGTTACATTCCACCCCTCTTAAAAGAATTTCGCCCCCGAAATTCAACTACTATCAGCACTAAACAGATGTGGATACTTAAGCTTCATCTGATCTTCACGTTCCCACGTGAATTCAGGTCCACGTTTCGAATTCCATCGAACCTTGACGATGGCAATTCTACTCCGCTTCAACTTCTTGAACTCTCTTTCCAAAATTTCCACAGGCTCTTCCACAAAATTCAACCTAGCATCTACTTGGATCTCATCCAAGGGCACTTGCAGTGTTGGATCAGCCAAACACTTCTTAAGGTTCGACACGTGGAACGTGTCATCAACACCATCTAACTCCTCAGGCAAATCTAACCTGTAGGCTACGCGTACCATACCTTTCCAAGACGACACTTTGAGCAAGACATAGTCACCTACACTAAACTCTAGAGGCTTCATCCTCTTATCAGCATAACTTTTCTGACGATCACGCGCAACCTTAAGTCTATCCTTAATCTGCGAGATCTTCTTAGTGGTTTCTTGCACTAATTCAGGTCCTATCAACTGACCTTCCCCAACCTCGGCCCGCATAATCGGGGAACGACACTTCCTACTATACAAAGCCTCAAACAGTGCACATCTCACACTAGAATGGTAACTATTGTT
>BQNB010027785.1:2585-32144 GCA_026074375.1 Tanacetum coccineum
CCCTGCGTAACACGCAGTGTCCAAAACTAATCCAATTCACGTGTAAGACGCCAGCTTCACTAAAAGTGAGGCTAACAATGTCATTTGCTAAACCAATATTAATTTCTTTACGCATGCCTTTAACTGTGCTTTTGGCCAAGCTTTATTTATGTGGAATCGTTTTGGCAAAAAGCAAAATCACTAGCAGCAGAAGCTAAAACCAGATCACAAACACTCGCATCTTCTTCACCTGTCAAAATCGTAGTCTTAGTCTCCGAAACAACCAAACACTCCTTCAACATTGCGCCTAAAAACGCAGACTAAAACTGTCGCGTTGATATCACTTGCGGTCACGTCCCTTAACGTTGCGCCCCCGTCTGATTTACAGCTTGAAAAGTTTGGAATCACTAAGGATCTAAGAGATTTTGTTAAGAAACTTGTATTGGCCACATTTCAGAATTTTCTTTTTACCATGGCTGTTTACGGTATGTACTTGATCTGCCATTACATATGATGTTCATTAAAAACAATTTATTAATATCTTTTAGAATAAATATGATACAAATATATATTATTAACTAGCATGTTCTAATGTCCTCATGTCTTAAGTGTTTGTATAACAGAATGAATACCAGATTTACAAAACTTTCTATCAACTAATGAAAATTATTTTCCATTTTGCATATGGAATTCATTATCGGATGCAGCTACCAAGGCATGAAGTACCCTAACCATAAGTCAGTCTCTTGTTTTTTATTATCGTACAAATTGCATCTTATGTGGAGGGGTTGTATGATTTTTTTTGCACCTTTTGTTTTTGTAGAAACAAAAAATCAGTAGGCACGTGATGATCTTGCTTTTATTGTAATGTGCATTCTTCGGTTGGGGGTTTCATGAGACTTGATGAACAAAGAGCATCAGTAAACTCCGTATATGTTACCGTATGGGCATCTCCACATCTTCCCTTGCATATTGGAAATCAGTAACCGTGTCAGCAATGATGGAAGATCATTTTGGCAAAATTGCACGTACGCTAATTCTATATCCCAATCATCTGCACCAGCAAGTTGGCAAATGAGCCAGTTCAGTCAAAACATGTCTCTTTATCAATAACTTATTTTTTGAACTATACGCAAACTAAATGTCGCTCCTTTTAGATAATTCAGTGTCACCATTCGTTGTAGTGTTTGGATTCCGCAAATATGGTTGTATAAAGTTTAGATTCCGCAAATATGACGGTCCTCCCATGTCGTGTAGGCGTACATCTCAGGTCACCAAGATGGAGGAAGATGTTGGAGTTGGAAAATAGGCAGATGAATTTTCAGAGGGAACTAGAACTTGCGATAGTACGCAAAAAAGATGGCGAGAAACCTAATTCGGTTGACAATCTTAGTGGATAAGAATGTAAATTTGCATAAAAGGTTTTTTTTTTGAACAAAGTATAAAATTTTATTAGTTTCTCTGTTTTAGTTATTAATTTCATACAACAATATGATGATTTGGTTTTGGTTTAGTAAGCAGTAAGTTACCAACCTTAAGCATAGGAAGATTGAAAATTGTGCCCACTTGCCACATAATCTTTTTGATTCTAAACAAGGACATGTGGCAATTTTGGTTGGATGTTATTTAGAACATCATCACTTAAATGTTTTTAATAAATATCATATATGACAAGTAAAGAAGAGCTTCATATGGATGAAGATAAGTTGCTTCGATTATCGGTTTAGGTGCAAAAACAACATCGTTTCTAAAACACAAACGTAAATGTAGTGTGGTCTGGGTCACAACATCGTCAAAGAGGATAGAATAAGTAGCCGCAGATGGGCGGTATTCGTCAAGTGTTTAGGTTCGTAATTGCATAGAGGTTTAGGTTCCACCATTTGAGAACCTTTTCCAGGTTTAATGGTTCACACGCTTATAATTGACCTCGATCAATTTAGTCTACAATTGCTTCTACCACATTAAATGGTTTGTCCCTTAATGTTGGCTGTTATGTGTTTTGGCTTTAAAGAATGGTTGTTGGACTTAATACTTATTCAGGTTATTGCATATTGGCGTCTTCAAGCGGGTTGTACATTATGTATGCATTATGTATATTGGCGTCTTCAAGAATGTTTTGGCTTTAAAGAAGTTAAACCACTAATTGATTAGGTTCATTAAGTTTGGTTATTGTATGCATTATGTATGTCACTAACCCACAACCCGATAGGCCCGTTTACTTCAAGGTTGGTTTGCGGGTTAGTTTAATTGTTTTCGAAACTCGCTATACCCGACCCGATAAGCCTCTAACCCGATCCGATAACCCGATTTAGACCCCTCTTTAGTGTCGCAGGTCATCGTATTGTGCGCTTAATTTTAACTCTTATCAAGTTGCAAAAAGATTACAGTCCGTTAGAACCATTTATACCTACAATATCACTCTCTACATCATACATCATATTGTAGCCGTTTCAAGACTCAAAATCAACAAAGGGTTGAAGGTTCTATGTTGCAACACATACGAACACTACACAAAATGCACTTCCGACAAGTTTATATAAATGTTTAATTTTAGATTTGCATGAGCGCAGTTTATTTTGTTCTTTTGACATCTTATTTACTTTTTTCATGTATCACATAAATATCTAAGTTTTGTTCATTCAGTAATTGATATGTTCGTATTCTTTAAAGTTGTTGACATACTCATTGTTAGCAAAACGAAAAAATGTAAACAATAATTACAAGTCATGCCCGCCCATCAGGCGGGCTTAGCCACTAGTACACTATAAATAAAGTATTCATCATCACCTTTTAAAATACTTAAAAAATATTAAAACGATTGTCACATAAAAAATAAAAAGTTAAATAATGAACTAAAAAACAAAACAACCAACAAAGATGACAGATTAAACATATGATCACTTTTCGGGTCAAATTGCGGGTCACTTTTTCATAATCAAAAATCTGATTCCTTCGACCCGATTACCCTACCCGATAACATCCTTTACGCAGATATAAAATGTATTATTATTATTTTAATATTTGAATGGTGCGAAAAATAAACATAATTTAATCATATTATTAATATTTGAATAAAAAGTGTATACTACTCCATAGTGTATTGAATAATAACATGCGGTACATATTTCTCGATGGTACTTAACAATATCGTAATAGCATCGTCTGTAAGGTGGAATCGTAAGTGAGATCATGACACCAAACGTGTAAGATCATAAGATCGCTAAACGATCCAATTTTACCTAAGCTTATAAATCATAATGTATTTGGATCAAAATCAAATGTCACGTTGGCAATATAACCGGGAATTAACACTAGCAACCGGTCACCGATAGTTCGATACCAAATTTAACCGGTTTTGATAGTACAGTAACCTAAATGAACAAAAAAAGTTTAGTAACTTAGGCGAACAAAAGTTGATAGTTTGGTAACCTATCTATCTAAAAACCCATCTTTTTATTTTTTATGGTTACCTAAATGAATTAGATAAGTTATGTTTATGTTACTATTAAAATCACATAATTACTTATTTTGATGAAAGTATGTACTCCGTATTGACTTTTTTATAGTCGACAATGGTGATGTTTAATTGGTTGTTGTACATATTGGGTTCAAAAAGGATTGCAAGAGATATTTCAAAATAATCATCAATTCTACTTTAGGTGCTTCCCATAAAATCAGTCATTATGGTTCATGACTGAGTAGAGACGGAGTAGGTGTTCGCCCATAAGCTGAGTGGAATTGAAATTGGTTTATTTTTTATCTGAATTAACCTTATATATGTAAATTGATGTTACTTTTACTGATTAATTCAAAACAGCTTATTTGTTTTGTTGCCTTAAAATTTGGTATTGGTATAAATTTGTTGTTAGTTGCTCACGTTTGCATTTTCTTCGAAGGTGCCCAACTTGCAAAAAAGATTCAGCCTTATGCTTCATAGTGTGACTGTACATTTTCTCCACGCAAAAATTATACTTGGATTATTCAAGTGTGTTCATCAGGTTCTTTACTCACAACCTTTATGCTTCTTACTATATTCATTAGATATCTTTTTTTTAGCTTGCTGATACATATTTACTATAGTTAGCCATATTTTATTTTTGCTACGCTACATAAGTACCACTTAACTTTGCATTATATACATATCAGTTGGCAGAAACGAGCATGGAAATTTTTCACCGAATTAAGCGTACTAATCATACGTCAAGTGAGTAAAGAACCTGATGATTCTTGACGCGATAGGTTTTTGGCAAAACAATAAACCAACAGTTAGGGAAATAGTAAATATGTATCAGCAAAAAATCATTAGCTGTAAAGGGTATGTGCAAACGGTTAACTTTATTGGTTTTAAACCCTATCTTCCATCTTCACAGTTTTGACTTGGCAACGATGACTAGAGCGACTGGAAGAGGATTTGGTCGAGCATATGCATTACATCAGGAATAGACAGGTCGGGATTAGTTCACATAATTAGTATATAGAGTAATAATGTATGCATTACAGCAGCAATAGACAGGTGGAGCGTATGCATTACACTTTACAACATATGCAGGTTTAAGAGAATCGCAAAGAGGTTACATATCTTGAACTTGATGATCAAAGTCAAGACAAAAACTCACTTTTTATTTTTGGATGTCATCTATGGAGGTGGTGAGTTCCCTTCACATACAAGTATCTACGAGACTTCTTAACATGTCTAATTTTATCTTCTTCTTCAGCCATTTATTATGGTATATAAATCTGTTATTATGGTACATATATTTGTTTTTATCTTTTTCTTCAGCCACTAATCGGGAAAATACGACCCAATGAGCTATGAAAATGGGTAAGAAAAGAATATGAAACCAATGGAAAATGGTGGGACTCGAAATGTGTTGAACTTGGTTTTGCCAAATTAAGCTAAAAATCATCAAGTTCTTTACTCACTTGGCGTCAAAAATCATATGGTTAACTATGTGATTTACTAATTATGTTTATTAATTCTCAGGGATTTGGAAAGGTTGGTTCGTGGGCCGCTCAGCTTATAAAGAACAGTAATGGATAATCTGAATTTTGCATGTGACGTCTAAACTTTGATAAAATTTTCCCAAAGTCCAAGCCCGATGCAACGCACGGGATCGGCATGCCTCGTTGTAAAGGAATGATGTATTACCTACTATAGAGTCATTAGGGATTCCATTATCTCTAACCAACCATAACCTTTCATTACCTTTCCCATTCCTTAGTACATATAACCTTCAACCAAGCATGCCCAGACTCTTTTATGGAAAATATTCAAGATGAGGAAGGAGTCGCAACGACAATATCTCTAATCTCAATAAAATTCACTTAAAAGTTGATGACACATAAGAATTCACTTGAATGTTGATGACACATAACAATTCACTTAAAAGTTTTGGACCTATAGTAAATTGATAAAAGTAGATGTATCAATTATCTCAATAAAATTCAGGCGAACACCTTAGGTGTGAGTTGGCGACTTGTAGCTAAGGCATGCAAATGAGAATAAGAATATGATGTGATCAATATTTATGGTCAAGTAAGAGCATCTTGAAATTTTCAAGATTGGGAACATGCATCCAAATGCATGCATTTTACTTTGCCAAAGTCCATAAATAGTTGCCGTTTCTTACAAAGTGCACGAACCTTTATCTAAAAGAGATGCCTCTTTCAAGATTGCAGGAGTAGGTCAGGTGGTTGTTGAAATGGACACAATTAATTTGTACGTGACATGAGACAATTCTGGATGATGCAGATTCAACCCAAAAGATAAGGGTCATTAGTTTTATACACACTTTGACCTATATTAGCTTTGTACTTACTGTAATTAATGTAGGGCACTAGTGAATACATAAAAAGAAATTCAAATATCGATAGATGTGTCTCGCTTTTTTTTCTTGTTCTTTTATTTGCATCTAGAAACTTGCATACACATCATGGTGTAGATTTTGTTTTGTAAAATTGGTGTGGATGTAGTATTCCTCATTACTTAAATGTTTTACTTAATTTTTTAGCCATTAAATAAAGAGAAAGAAAGAAGATGTAATAATATTTATTATTTTTGTATTAAAGGCTATACAATATGTTTTAAAAGTTGTATTACTTAATTTTTTTTCGTTAATGAAGAAATAAATTTTAATCTATATCTTTAGTTGTTTGCATTAAGAGTTGTAGAGTGTGCTAAAAAAGTTGTACTACTTAATCTTTTTGTAATTAATGAAGAAAGAGATACTAATATCTTTTATATGTAGTATAGATAACTTAAGGTTATGATTATTTATTTTTTTAAGAAAATCATGATAGAACTTGATGTTCTTATCTTATTTTTTTCAATAGAACATTACAATCATAACACAAGGTTATGTTATAGTAGAAGTTTAGGTTCTCTAAACCATTATATTCATAACTTTATGTTAAGTTATTGTGATTCTTTTGAGAGAATGATAATTGAACTTGAGGTTCATATATAGATATATAATAAAATAACAATGAGGTTATGTTATCTTGATTCATCTAAAGAAATCATAAAGAACTCGAGGTTATCTAAAAGATATAACAATAACTTGAGGTTATTGTATTTTAATTATATTCATTGTTATAAAACTTAAGGTTTTATTATGAATAAATATAATCATAACATGAGGTTACGTATCTTTTAGTTTTAATAGATTTTGAGGATTTTATATAAAAAATAACACAAAGCAATATTATTTATTATTTATATGTAATCACAATAGAACATATTTATTAATATGTTCTTGTAAATTATATAAAACATCAGAAATCGAGAAACGTGCACCGCCAATTACCATTGATGTAAAGAAAAAATAAAAAAATAAAAGAATTTTCAAAATGCACCATGAACTTTAACCTATTTACGATTTTTTTTATATAACAAACTTTATTTATCAAATATGGAGCGCGTATCTATCGATTCATTCGTGAAAAAAAATGTCACTGAAAAGATCGTCAAACTGCGAACAAAATGAGCCCAACTTTGCAATGCTTTTGACATGCGCACGATTTTATAAAAAATGTTGAAGTTTAATATATATTTTAAAATATTTACGAAAATAGTCTTTAAGGTTATCGGTTCGTTACAAGGTGAGTCACAACGACTGACAAATAGTATTTAGCGTTATCAGGCCGTTGAAAAAAATAGTCCCGCGCGCTCCGCTGCATCGCACGGGTGACAAACCTTGTTATATATATTAAAGAGTAGGGCATAGTAGAAGGGATTTGTTGAATAAAATTTTCAATGGACTCCCAATGCAAAGAAAAAAAAAGATATTATACTATATGTTAAACACAAATATCGTTATGAACGGTAGCCGAATAAAAAAACACAAAAAACTATAGCTTTCGATACTCCCGATGGGAAAGAAATATTTTTCAAAAAACAATTTTTAAAACGCACCATGAACTTTAACTTATTTATGATTTTTTATATAACAAACTTTATTTACCAATTATGGAACGCATATCTATCGATTTATTCGGAAAAAAATATCGCGGAAAAGATCATCGAATTGCAAACAAAACGAGTCAAATATTAAAATGCTTCTGACACGCGTACGATTTTATAAAAAATGTTGAAGTTTAATGTATATATTTAAAAAAATAATTTTCAAACCCCACCCTAAAGTATGCTAAATGTTACAAACCCGAGTTGCAAAAGAAAAATATTTAAAAAAAACAATTTTCAAAACGCACCCTGAACTTTAACCTATTCACGACTTTTTTATATAACAAACTTTATTTATCAATTATTGAGCGCATATCTATCGATTTATTCGGGAAAAAAATGTCGCTGAAAAGATCGTCGAATTGCGAACAAAATGAGCCCAATATTGAAATGTATCTGACATGCGTACGATTTAATAAAAAATGTTGAAGTTTACTATATATATTAAAAAACAATTTTCAAAACGCACCCTGAAGTATGCTAAATGTTACAAACCCAACCTTAAACTTTAACTTATCCATTATTTTTTTATATAACAAGCTTTATTTAAAGTGAGTCTTACCGTCTCGCGCGCTCCGCGACAGCGCGAGTTATAAACCTCGTTAAAAGTAAGATCACCGCTAGGCAATATACACATAAAATGAATAATTAAACAGGTACATGATCTAGACATAGCTATATGTATGCACCATTTAAATTTACTTTATTAACTGGTTATACTTACCGGGCACATTAATGATTGTTGGCTTTAACACAAAAGGAAAAAAAATTTATTGACGATGGTTAATCTCAAAATATAATTGAAAAATGAGTTTTGTTAATATGTGCTTACTGTGCACATGATATAAAAGGAAGGTTCATGTTAATTAAGTTATAAAATGCATATAACTAATATAATTTTTAGCTATAATAAATATTTATTAAATGCGTTTTTTGATATAAAAAAAACATATGTTCATTTAATGCAGGGCACATATTAACAAAACCCTTCTTACTTTGACCAAGGTTGAAAATATTATGATCATAGATGGATGATGTCTCCATCGTGTCAAAAAAGGTTGAAACAAAAGCCAATCTCTTTCCATCATAATCGTTCACATGTTTACATATTGTAAATGTAAAACATAAAAAGACAAGAATGAGAGGGTAAGAAAGAAGTCTTATTATAAGATGATCATAAATGGTTACATAGAGCCCCTATTTATAAACCAATTAAATATTTCATAACATTTCTTTGTTAATTTTCAAGCTTGTGATGTGTAAGTGCATTAAAAAAGTGTACACTATGTATAAATGTTAATATGTTGTAATTTTCAAGTTTGAAAGCATTTAACAGAGATACTATCTTCCTCAATTATACGATATATTGAAGATAAAGATATAGTATGAGAATTTATCCAGTGGGGTGCGAGTCGTATGGTGTGATTGTTGCCAACTGGCACACAAAGTCACAAATGTGTCTTTAGCACTTTTTCTACGCCTTCCATTATTACTACTCTAATTAATGATTTCCACAAATAGCACTCTTTTTTTTTCTCATTTTTTAGAAAAACACATTTAATTAGAACGTCTTATTTTAATTGACTTTTTTTTATATAACTTTTTTAGCCTTTTTATTTTTCAAAATTTGATTTTTATATATTTTTATTTGTGTTATATAATACTTGATGCAAAATATATGAATAGATTGGTTTTCACATATATTTTTATTGGTATAATTTTCATCAAATATTATATAACACGAAAAAAATATTAGAGATCAAAGTTAAAAAAGAAAAAACTTCAAAAAATCAAAAGAGGACAATGTGTCACACCTCGGCAGCGGTGAAAACACGGGATGCGACGAAGGATGAAATCGTCATAACACATGATACAATATAAACAAATCTAAATGCATAACAGAAAGTGTCACAACGTCCTCCGACGACAAGTGTGAAAACTTGTGTCAAAATAGTCAATGAACACAACACATAGTTCAAAATTATTATAAGCCAACACCCAACATAGGGGTAAGATAAGTCTAGAATAATCTACGATCATCAACATGAAAAACAAGTCTCGAATGCAAATCCTTCAACAATGATCCCTCACGGGATAGCTTAAGTCTCTAAGGTATTCTATCTTGAACTTATTGAGCAATTTCATCACCTGAAAATGATACTCGAAAATGTCAACATAAAGTTAGTGAGCTCGTAGGTTTAGAGGTAAACCCTATTGTTGTGCCAAAATTTAAGTAGTGGACAATTGTGCAATATGAAAATAGTATGCATGCAATAGTATATAGACATCTGACATAGATTCAAATGATATCGTAGCATTCAACCCAATCAATAATCCAAAGTGTTCCACGGGCATATTGTCCTCCGAACCTATCGCCTACCAGCTGGAGCTAACCCTAGGTCGGCAAAGTTGTCTTTGCATAGTAGTTCACATAGAACTCATGCACAAAATGATTTGTTTCGCAGAACTTGTCTCAATAGTCCTCATGTCATTCACATAGCATTCATAGGCACATAGCATTTTCCAAAAGAAAATAAAAGTTTTGCATAGATGAAAAGCATTTAAAAACATTTGAGTATCATTTTTCCTCAACGAAAAAGTGTTTAAAAAGTGGGGCTATGAGAACCTACCTTAACCAAGATAACAAGTAGCAGAGAATATAATAGTCAAACGAGGTACAACGGCTTTCAAACACGACCTAGCAATTTGAATGATTTAAAATTATGTTTGAAATGGATATTCGAATTTGATGCATATGAGTTTTGAAAATGTTTTCGTATTACTGGTTTTAGTGGTATTGGTTGCGTAGTGGTTGGTGATTTAGACAGGAAAGAGATATACTAAGTATGTACGTTAGATATTGTACACTCATACTATTTACGTAAATAGATAAGTATAATAAAATACTAAGACAATGGATATTTATAAGTATGTTCCGGTAATTCATCCGGTAACTTCGGGTTTTCTAGTTTGGATTGTATGAATTATAAGAAATAACATGTTTTAGTTACGTCAAATCATCATTAGAAGTTTTATATTTTATAAACTATAAAATATGTTTTTCGTCTTTTAGTCGATTTATTAAAATAATAATATTTTATTATTTCGTCTTTTTGTCGGGTTTTTAAGAAAGTAGAAATTTCGTAAAATATTCTAAGTATAATATTTTTATAAAATTTTGGCATGACCCGTTCGTTTATAAAATATTTTCCAAGGTTTTAAACCTCATTTTCCAACTTTCCTCTAAAACAATTCAATTTCGACAAAACGACCAAAATTCACATTTCGCGACAATTATTAAAAACACATTACCCAACGGCTATCCAATATATATGTAAGTATGTTTTACTTTCAAGTGTTCGTTTCAAACATGTAAATAACTAGTTTTTCACGTATTGGGCCTTAAGGCCCGATAGTAGTTCAATATGTCGTTACTAATTATAAAGCCCTATTTAGGCCCAATACCAAAGCCCATTAACAGATATAAGTTAGATGAATAAATCACAACACAAGCCAAGGCTCACGAACCAAGACCAAGCCATGGTTTGGCTTAGCTTATTGGGCTGTGGCCCTTTAAGCCCAAAATAAGCTATCCGGAGCTTATTTTTAAGCCGTTAAGCTACGCGAGTCCTTGAATATCAAAATAAGCTCTAATAAAAAGCCATGAAAATAAGTCGGACCACAATAAGGTCCACAATAATCCGCGGCTTATTGGGCCTTATTAGGTCGTGAGCCTCATAAGCCCAAAATGAGTATGTTTAGCTTATTAATAAGCTTTCTTGTGTTTTCGAACCATATAAGATCAAAATATGCTCACCAAAGCTTATCAATAACCAAATAAGCTACAAACTATAATAAGCAAATAAAATCTCATCACCAACGCAACCACTATATTAAAATGACCAACCCTTGTTTTCCTTTTCCCTTAAGTTCGAACCAAAACGCACCCTATAAAGGGTTTCGTACGTTTTTCGTGTTTGACTTTTAGAAAATAGATCGTACAACTAACATTTATGCATCTTTGGCTATATAAAAGTACAAGTTAAATTGAAATTTGAAGACTTACAAAAAAAAGGTTTTGAAGACGAGATCGACACGAAACCAAACAACCCAAACGTTGTTTTTCCTTTACCCAAACCTTTTAGAATCAACCAATTACGCTTAAACCTTTATGTTTTCGATAGTAGTTGGAAAATTTATGGATTTGTGTGTGTGTTTATTTTTGGACGAACCAAGAGAGAGGAGGAGAGAAAAAAGATTTTGTTGTGTGTGTGTTTGAAATGAGAAATTATGTGGAAAAATATCTAGTTATGCATGAACCTTAGAAGACCAAGGACCTAAAATTTAGCCTTCTTGTCTCCTAGAGGGTTCGACCGGTTAGGGAATCCAAGAGAGTCTCAGGTTGCTTTGTTTTGTGTCGGGTTTCCTTAATACTCATTGTTCGTGATTTTAAAATGTGACCTGGAGTTTTTTAGTATTTTTATTGAGTTTAAAATCACTTTTACATGAACTTATAATATTCACATGACATGTGTTATAGTTAAATTGCCTTAAATTTTGTATTGACAATTTTGGACTTGTCGGAACGTGTTGTTTGACATTCTAAGCTGTTTGCGGGACAACCTCTCGGATAGTGATCAAATAAGATTGTAAACCTCTAAAAAGGTTTAATATGTGAAATAAAAGTTCTATTGACCAATGAAAATGTAGACTGACTACTGTCAACACGGTAACTGTTTCGACGGAAACAATAAAAGACATACAGTCAAAGGACTAAAATTGCACATTATGAAACTAGAAAATCCGCAAGGGTTACATTCTACCCCCTTAAAAGAAATTTTACCCCAAAATTTAACTAGTGCTAGAGCTAAAAAGATGTGGGTATTTGAGTTTCATCTGATCCTTACGTTCCCAAGTGAATTCATGTCCTCGTTTTGAATTTCATCGAACCTTGACAATGGCAATTCTACTCCGCTTCAACTTCTTGAACTCACGCTCTAAGATTTCTACAAGCTCTTTCACAAAATTCAACTTAGCATCAACCTGGATTTCCTCTAAAGGCACATGTAGTGTTGGGTCGGCTAAACATTTCTTGAGGTTCAACACGTGAAACATATTATGAATACCATTTAGCTCCTCAGGTAGTCTTCGTCTATAGGCTACTGGACCGATCCTCTTAGTGATCTCAAATGGTCCAACAAACCTAGGTGCTAACTTGCCTTTCTTCTCAAAGCGTACAACACCTTTCCAAGATGACACTTTAAGCAGGACATGATCACCTACACTGAATTCTAAGGGTTTCCTTCTCTTATCTGCATAGCGTTTCTGACGATCACGTGTAGTCTTAAGCCTATCCTTGATCTGTGAGATTTTCTCAATGGTTCTTGCACTTTCTCAATCCCTATCAGTTTTCCTTCTCCAACCACTGCCCATAGGATTGGTGAACGACACTTTCTCCCATAAAGTGCTTCAAACGGTGCACACTTCACACTAGAATGGTAACTATTGTTGTAAGAAAATTCAACCAATGGAAGATGAATGTCCCAACTTCCTTCGAAGTCTATGACGCATGCCCTGAGCATGTCTTCCAAAGTTTGAATGGTACGCTCGCTTTGACCATCAGTCTATGGATGGTAAGCCGTACTCATGTCTAACCTAGTTCCTAATGCCTCCTACATTGACTGCCAAAACCTTGATGTAAAACAACTATCATGATCGGATATTGTTGTTCCCACTTAGTTAGTGAACAATAACTACAAAGTTATCATTAACTAACTCATGGCTAGCAAGTAAATTAAATAATTTGTTCTTTGAAAAGATTTGTGTACGTAAATATAACTAATAAGTAGAAGACACAAAAATAACTTTTCAATGTTTAACTCTTTTTATTAAGAATGATACCCCATTGTATGCGGAACTACAATGGGGATTGAATTACAATGTGTGTGTGTGTGATCTCCTCACTAATAACTTTGCATAAACCTAAAGTGTTATGCAAGGTTAACTACTATGCTAACCAGCTGAGCTTGCTCAGAGACTTAGTAGATTTGGAGGAGTAGATGTGTGTTTGTGAAAGTTGCGACTTTAAATGCACAAACTTAACATCTACTCCGTTACAAGAGTTTTATTTATACTACCTAGGTAGGGTCACACCCACATGGATGGTAAGCACTAATCCCAATCCTAATACGCTAGTACATTTGTACAACTTCGTCTCTATTATAATTTCTATTCTAGGTATGGGACAAATGCTCTTTCTAAGTTTAGTCCTGACACTGAACTTGTCTTATACCCTCTTCAGGATAAGTTGACTTCAGGAGATAAGAGCTTGGACTTATCTGCTTTTAAACTATCTCGCCTATTCTTCAGTCTCTTGTCTTCAGGGTCTTCTAGTTGTTGGAGATCGTATGGGGCTCAGTGAGTCTATTGTCACAACTCACTGAACCCATCATCTTTTTCTTTAGCTCAGGCTTCATTAATTGAGTACCGCCTTACTGAATGCTAGAGTCTTTCTTGTAGACTTAGGCTGCGCATCTTGAAGGTAACTCACTGAGCGACTATTCACTCAGTGACATTGAATTATTAAAGGATATTTACACTTAGGTTATTTTGTATTGAAATCCTGAGTGAGGAATTAGTGGGCAATGAAATTGGCCCAATAATCTCTCCCTATTTGGATATAAATATAGCCTAAATGTTTATTAGTGTGAGTGAGTAAATACAGCTTCTTCTAACATTGATTTATAGAAAGCCGTTTAAGGGTACTGAGTTCAACCAAAAGATACTTCATTAAATGATTACAAGGCCCTATTATCTATTACAAAAGATAACAAAAATTACATCATAAGTACTCAGTTCATCTCATATCCAAGGGCTTCCAACTTGAGTTTCTCTTGATCAGGATGTTCAGCAATGAGTTTCCTCAGTTTCATGATGAACCTTGCATTTTAAGGTGACTTAACCATAGAGGCAGCTACAAGATATGACACGAGAGCTTCCATCCCAACTTTGTCAATGTCACTCCATCTTTGAAATGCTTGGTCACCGAATTCATCAAGTCTTGCACAACTGTATTTTTCTGCTCTTTGATGACCATGTTGTTGATAAACAGTACATTCTCAGGGAGAGTTCGAATGCATTCTAATCCAGGATTTTTTTCGGCTCAATTCTACTGTGATTCCTCTTTCTTTTTTTAAGGATTGTAGATGAGAGCTTGTTCAGAGAGGCAAGAGCAGAGCTAGGAGTGCTGACCATGATTCCAAAGTTTCTTAGGATTTTTCTTATCCTTTCATACCTTCGGCTTAGTGATTTCATCAAGTCTTGTACAACTGCATTTTTCTTTTTAGGAATGATTTCCCTTAGTTCATCCAATTTAGAGATACCAAACGCACCAAAGGCAAAAGGTTTATGGACATCAAAGTTTATACCATCAGTACCTTTGTAGACTGTTATGACAACTGGCTTGGTCTTTGGATGAATTTTGATATCAGTGATAGTCTCAGGTTTCAGTCTGTTATTGATGGTCCACATGTAGTTTTCAAACTTGTGCTTCTTGAGTTCAAGAGATTTTCTGACCTTCTTAGTGTGTTCTCTCTTGAGGACCTGGTGTTCAGCATCCTGAGCCTTTTTGAACTTTTTGCCTGCTTTGGCACTTGCAATTTTCTTTGGGTCAAGTCCAATCTTTCCAGCCTCTTCTTGCACCACTTTGATTACTTCAGGCTTGGATATAGCAAGAAGTCTTTCTTCCTCAGCAGCTTTCCTGAGTTTCTCTTCTCTGTCTAAGTAAGCTTGCATTTCTTTGTCAATGAGGTAGCACATCTCCCCATTTATCATGTAAGGAACTTCAACCACTTCATCAAGATAAGGATGAACAATGGTTGATGCAGGCACCAGTTTCTTTGAGGGATCCTCATCTGACTCAGTTGCAATCCCTTTTCCTTTATCAATCCTTAGAGCTGCTTAAGAACTTTCAGGATGAGTGGTTATTATGGTAATTGGTTAAGCTTGAGTTGGATGGATGATATTGGAATTGCCATTTTTGGGTGTTTAGTCTCCCCCTCAGTGTGAGAAGGAGGTTTTTCAGTGGCAGTGTTGGTTGCATTCTCCCCCTCAACATTTGCTAGAATGTGAGTGAGAGCAAGTGTTGGAGTGACACTGCCTGGAGATTGGCCTTTAAAGACTTTATACATCTCAGTTCTCATAGTCTTGATGGAGTTTATGTCTTCTTTAAGAGTAGATTGGATGTGGTTTTGAGCCCGTTCAAGACCTGAAAGTCTGGAGCCAAGATTCCATGCCATGTTGGTAGAATATTTAGCCCAAGCCGCTAGCTCTTCATCTTGTTTGAGAGCATGAGCCTGAAGAGCATTCACATTAGATTGAAGATCAGTTATATTTGTGGAGAACTTGGTGAATGACTCAGTGGCTTCACTGATTTTCTTGTTGATGACAGTGTCATCCTTGACAGCATTTTTGATTTCTTTGAGAAGCTCAGTGATGATATTAAGGCCTTTGTAGAGATCATTGATAGTATTGCTGCTTTTGTCAAGAGAACTCATGGAGGCTTCTACTAACTTGTCAGTCTGATCTTTTGAGCAATTTTTTCATCATAGTAGTCATCAATGGATGCTTTAAGATCAGCCTAATTATCCGCGGCCTCTTTATGCTTTGCCCAGTTATCCTCAGTGATCCTGGCAAACAACGCATTTGACATCTTCCTAAGATACTTAACCAATTGGCGTTCAGTGAGTGAAAGAATGTTGTCATATTTCTTGAGAATGTCATCACATGAGGAGTCAGTGTCTGAAGCTTCAGTGGATGGAGCATGAGATGATTAAGGCTTGTCTGCTTGAGGTGGAGGAGACTAATGACGTGCTTCAGTAATGCTAGAAGCCTGAAGTTCTTCATCCATTTCTTCACCAGCTCCTAAGATATCCTCCTTACTTTCTTGAGCTTCATCATCAGATAAGAGAAATGCTCTCAGATCTGCATATGTAGATAAGACTAGAGGTTAGGTATCCAGCTCCCCTTCATGCGAAGGCTTACCTTTGTTTTCGGTCAAGGACTGGTACCTCAATCTAGTGGATTGGGTCTGGTCCACCTGGTACTTAGCACCAGTCCCTGAGAGATCAGCAATAGTAGGGTGTATTGGTTCCATATCAGCAGGTGGTATGTTTCCCCCTGAGTCTTTGTCCCCAAGTGACCCTTCAGGATGTGGCGTGGTTTTATTTAGCCAAGCCTTCAATCTAAGTCGTGAAGTTAAGGCCCTATCAAGGGTTTGAATGATCCACATGATTCCTTGGGATTATACAGGACTCTCAAAAAGAGCAAAGTTATGATTTATGAACGCCCTCATCGAGTGTGGAAGGCAATCCCATACTAGCTAGTTGTATGTTTCTCTTTATATCTTGGGGATCAGGTACGGTGCCCGAGGAGACAGAGTGGGATTGCTCAGAACCCTTCGTTAGCTTGGGTGGTGTTACCTTGGTCTCAGTGGATGGATTTTTAGACTTAGGCCTTTTGCTCTTATTAAAGAGTGATCCTAGAATCTCAGGCCCAGTAACTTAGGTAAGGTTAGAGTCATAGTCTGAGATTTCCCTTTCTTTGGCTTTATAGCCAAGGAAGTGGAGACACGGAATCCTTCTGACTATTTACAGCAATCATATGGGCCGTCAATTCAATCCCGATGAACTTGACGTGTCCTTTGTAAATTTTAGAGTTACACCAGGATGCCAGTAAAAAAAAACCTAAATTTTTCATCCTGAGTGTAGTCAGAATCCAGTAACACTTGTAAAGCACATGAGATAAATCTAGGGTATGAAATATATTTTAGCCTAGACTTATTCAATAACTTGGTTATGAGATCATTGTAAATGATCTTCCTTATGTCAACCTCAGTCCCAGTGATGAGACAGTAGGCTAAAAGATACTGGATGGAGTTTACTTATTCAATGAAGGAGTAGTTCCCGCCGAAAACCTGAATCACAAAAGTAAACAGAATTCTACAAGCCAGAGGAAAGGAGTTTTTTAGGACTGGGGTTTTGTCCAGGTAACTCAGATTGATGGCAATTTTGCCCAATCTTTCTTAACAGCCTCAGGTGTAGGATAAGCCACATATGTACCATTATTATAATCAAGGCCAGTTAATGAACCAAAGATGTTAAAGTCAAGGGTCAAAGGTCTTTGCCCATTTAAAACTGAAAACTTGATGAGAAATTCCCCGAGTGGGCATTGCTCAGTCTCATCAGTTGATGGAGAAGGGTCATAGGCAAGAGCAGTGCTCCAAAACTCCCTAAGGAAGTTCTGATAGACCACTGAGGGACACTTGGTAAAAGCTTTTCTCAAAGGATAATTTAGAAAATATTTCATTATGGGTTTATAAGCAGGCACATTTGGTGGGTAGTTAAAGTTACCTACCACATTATTGGTCTTAAAAGTCACATTGTCCACAGTTATGTAGTTCCATTGAGGAGCATACTTGATTGTTTGTTGTTCTGCCATTTTAGATGAATATGTTGAAAAGAAAAAGTTTTAATGGTAGAATATTACACACGAGATGGTCACAAGTTAATGTCTAACGTTGATCGCTGCCGTGAAATATGTAATATGTTATCAAAAGGAGCAATACAAAGATGGATATCTTTGTAATGAGCACGATTGACCAAACAAAATGATTTGAAAAGAGTAGGTTTTAATGAACAAAAGATGAGTTGAGCTTGTTATTACCAGAAAAGATGAACATCCACACACTTGCTTTAAGAGAGAAATTAGGCAGAGTATTTTTGCTTTGTAAATTTGTGTGTTTTCTTTTCTGAGGGTATTTATAGGTGATATGTGAAAAAGATTGTAATATTTTAACATTTTCAATTTTTGGAAAAAGTTAAAATTGTTTTGGTAACGCATTAAATGCAGTAACCCACTAGTTGTACGATCCCGTTTTTCATGGCAACTGTTGCACCGTTTCACTTTTGTTGTGATGATGTATGAATAACGATCAAAAGACTTTTTATTAGACATTTTGGGAAGGGATTGTGTTTGTGGTAGTGAGCATTAAATGCATGTTAGAGTTAATTGAGTGATATTTGAGAAGTGGGGGACCCATGATTATTAGATGATAGTTAGATGAGGAATATTTGTTCCTTATTTAATGTGTTCAGTCACCAACCTAGGACATTACGTAACTAAAGACTTAGAGCATTTAGTTACTTCATTTAATGTGTCCCTCAGTGTCATGGGATTCATATGGGTTTCAGGGAGATGGTTTCAGGGAGAAAAGAATATACACCATACTGAACATGATTGATTAGGGAGACTGATTAATCAATATTCAACATGCCTAATTCTGCTTTTAGTCTGGTAAAAGTAGGTTCATCCTAGGGTTTGGTGAATATATCAGCTAGCAGATACTGAGTGGGGATGAAGTGTAATTCAATATCTCCTTTAAGAATGTGATCCCTAATGAAATGTGTAATTCAATACACTTTGGTTTAGTTGCTAAGCTAAGACTCAGACGAAGATATACAAACTCTACACAACTCTACATCAATCTCTTCTTTTTCTTTTCTATTTTTTTAATAACATAATACATCACAACATGGGGTTTATAACACGTACCCCTACACTTGAGCTTTTACATGCTCGATATTTACAATCTAACTAATGACCCGATTTGAGGTGGATCAAAATAACATGGAGATCATCTAACAAACATATGGGGGTATTGACTTAACTTTTCTTCCCTATTCTTCTGCAAAATAAATACTACCATGAATCCTAATCGTCCCAAAACAGTATTTACAAGGATAAGGACTTAGCAACCGTGTACTCAATAATTAACTTGGGTTAAAACAATAATGTACTAAAGGTGAGTACATACAAGGTAGGCTAAGGCGATTTGGGTGTAACGATTGGTTTAAGGGTTAACAATGCTCTTCATTAATGATTTGGAATCCACCAGAAAATTATGAGAACCGTGAAAAAGGATAGGCTCGGAGGGTTGTACTAGGGGTATCCTGCACTAAAGGTGAGTGCATGGCAAGGGTGTGGGATAGTTATATGATCGGTGTGACCATCATAACAATTACAGGTTTAAAACATAGGTTAATCCTAATGCCTCTTATCAAGCAAATCCTAACACTTACTATGCGGTCTTGGGATGCATCACAAAAACAAGTTCTAGAATTTAATATACTACTGGTACACTCTCATAATCCTAAAGTAACCAATACCAATGTTCTAGAAAAGGTAACAAAACCACACATACACATCTTAAACGATGGGAAATAAGACACACAATGATTCCTCAACGTCCTTAACTCTCGAACAAGCTAAGGCATAACATCTAAGTGCGAACTCACATTTTTTGGGGGTGGAATTTGAGGTTTTATGCTATAATATAAATTCCTATCCAGAGATGCTCAATAAACTGGTAATTTCCGCCGGTATGTGTCATAAATTTTTTTATATTTGTGTCAAAATCATCTCTTATGCTATGTTTTGATATATTACCCATTATTTTAAGGACAAAGCAAATGGCAAATGATAAAAATAGTTTCTAAGGCTTATTTCCCCCCTACACTTAAGTTGAACATTGTCCCTAATGTTCTATAAAGGTTCTCGTAAAAGCAAATTAAAGGGAAAAGAAAATAAGGAAAAGAAACTAGTACTCTCCTGGTTTGCTCAATAATAGAAAAGAAACATGCAATAACTGTTTAAATCGTCATCCAGGAATCATCCAATGAAACTTCCTAAGAATTTCCAAGCTTCTTCTCATCAAATATAACCTGTAATCAAAGACAAATACAACTACACCAAGCATAAAATATGCGATATACAAATATACAATATGAATTTAGGGTTTGACTCGATAAAGTAGTAATGGATAGAGAGAGAATTGTCAAACTTATTGGTTTTGTAGTTTATAATAGAAGTTAACATATTTTTAAATGTTATTGCAAGTTGTTATTTTCAAAAATAATTAAAAACTATAAGTTTTTTGACCTGGGCGTTTAGACTGCCGTCAGGAAGATCCAGACCAAACTATTAAAACAAAAAAAATACCCCGTCAACAAGTGTCGTGGTGACGGGCATCGCTGTAAATCGTAGACGCCGTCTCCACGTTAAATGTGAATACAAAATTATGTATTGATGAAAATTTCTTGCATTTGATTTCATAAGTTAATTCTTGTACAAATAGCTGCTTAAAACCTGAGATTTGACAAATTAGTCATATGACTCATGTTGATCCCAACTTAAAATCTATTCTTTAGCTTGTAAAGGTTAAGTTACTTTGGATAAATCTAAAACAACTATGGTAGAAACTTTGTGAATACTAAAGAGTATGTGAAATCTACTCTTTAATACTTAGAAGAATATTAATAAAACAGTAAATTGTATGAACAATGATATTACTGAAAAGCTCCAATATTATTATTATCAATAATACGAGTACTCTGTGTAGTACTAGGGTTTACAACCTTGAAGCTATATATAAAAAACGTCTATCAAACACCATAACCTAGGATCTCCATTTATACACTAAGGAGTCCTTTACAAGATAACTACAAATCTTCTATAATTCTAATCTTATACGTATCTTTCTAACTAAATAGAATATTCGCTGAATAAGTCAATACAAATCACTTGACACATCTTTATCACTTTACACGTCTTTATCACTTTATCTAGCAGTCTTAAGTCCTTCAGCAGTCTTAATCTAGTACTGGCAGTACTAACTTACTCTAGCAGTACTAACTGGTTAGTACTAGCAGTTGTAACTTGAGCAGTACTAACTCTTGGCTTGGCAGTACTAAGTATGAAGACATTTAATTCCCAACAATCCTCCCCTAAACTTATGATTTACCTCCAAATCATCAAGTTTCTTGAATTAAACCTTGTTCTCTGAGAGGATTCTTCCAAACACTTTATCTTCTTGGTCTTTCAGCCTGCATGAATATCTTCCTAAGAAGTTCTTTGGACATCTCATTATCTTGTTCCACTAAGAGCTTTGCGACCAGTATCAATGTGAGAGTTCCTCTTGACAATGGACACTCCTTCTCTACCAGCATGTAGATGTCTATTCCCTTCTCTGTAGACACATGATGCACTCTACATGAATCATATAGCTTCCAAGTTAAATCATGAATATGCTTTTGAAGCTTCTATAACTCATCATCTGTATCTGGTTCAAATAATCTCTTCAACTCAACCCATATCTCTCTTTCTTTATCATCTGTTGGTTCTATTGAATTGAACTTCTCTTTAACCAGACTCCACAACATCACTAAGTCATCCCTGTCAAAGGCTTTCAGCATATCATCAAAGAAGTGATGTACCTCAGTATGATTTCCAACTCTGATGATCTTCTAGTACTATCCTATGCCTTCAGTGTAATCTCTTAAGTCAATTAGGTAATACTTAGTTTTGTAAGGCTTCACATTCATCCTTTGCTCTGAAACTATTATCATCATTTGTTACAGCTTTTCTTGTGACAGTTCATCAGCTTCTTTATCTCTTGGTTCTTCAGCTAGTTTTGAGCTTCAAACCAGTCTTTTGCCTCTTAGAACTTTCTTGATCAGTATCTTCTTCTGTATATTCCGTTTTGAACTCCCTTCATCTAGTGCTAACTAAAACTGCTCTGTCAACTTCACTCTCTATTGGAACAAAAGTGTTTACCCACCTCATTGTTGCTTCAAACAAAGTCTTGATCTCATCAAAAGAACAACCTCTCAACCGCTGCAGTATATGACTTCCTATGTGCTTGATATAACTAGACATATAGGTCCTCTATTGAGCCTGTGTGGGTGGCTTGTTCCTCATTTCTTCAGCTCTTTGTGTAGAAAAATACCTCTTTCTCTGATTGATAAGCTCTGCAAGCATTCTTTCTTATTCAGCTTTAGTATACTTTTCTCTTTCCTCTGCTTGTAATCTCTACACTAACTCTTCATTAGCTTTAACTCTAGCTTGTATGTCTTCCCATTCTTCAACATTAAAAGAGCTAGCTGATTCATGTACCCTAGCAATCCTCTGCCTCTCTTCTTCCTCAAGTTCAGCTGGCAATCTCACAGCTACTTCATAACCAAGTCTTTCTTGTTCTTGCTGCAACTTTGTCTTGGTCTGTACTGGCTCAAATTTAGCTATTTTACCTTTACCTTTGTCTTTGGATACACTCTTCCTAATATACACTAGTGTCTCAGCCATAGTAATGTCATCAGCAGTAGAAACTCTAGTATTTCTTGTAGTACTGTTAGTAGTAACAACAACACTATCAGTAGTAACTACTGCACCAACAATAGAAACTGGCTCAGCAGTACTAACATCTTACTCAGTAGTAGAAACTTCCTTAGCAACATAAAAATCAGATTTAAACTCCATATCATGCCCATACCTCCCCTGAATCTCAGCATCATGTTGTACCAATGAAATGTTCAAGGAAAGGGAGAAGTAAAGGTGATGTCAAGTAAAAGGTCAAAAAGGCGGGCAGAAGGGGGGGGGTGACAAAAGTGATGTGGGTACGCAAGATGATTGTGCCCCCGCCCCGCCCGGGTGAGGCTCAGCAGCCGCTTGGTATCCAGGATGGAATAACATTAAATAGCGGAGAAGAATACATCGTGCCTGCCAGCCCCTCGGGGGTCAAAAGTGAAGAGGAAAGTAAGGGCAGGATCTTGATCAATATTCATCTATCTTCCTCCCCTGTTGGAAGGATCCTCCAATCTATCATCATCAACAGAGACAACAGTTACTGCCTTCTTCTAACTTGGCTGGACCTTAGCAGCTATCTCCATACTTTTTTCACCTATCTTGAATAAGCTTAGTATAAACGACAATGGACAATTTTGATATGAAAAATAATTCAAGATTAAACAAGGGGGGGTGGGGGGTAAATAAAGAATAACCATTTAATATATAAATAAAAACAAACATCACAGTATCTTAAACATTCGGAAATAAAATCAATCTACATTCCAAATTATCCAAATACTGAGATAAAACACAGATTTAACATGAGACTACAAGCAGTGGTAACATACCTATTTTCTTAGTCAATTCAGAAAGCTTAGGAAATGCTAAAGTCATTATAAAAGGTCAGCTAAGTTGTCATATTGTCAACTTTCAATCCTCTACATCAACCCATTTTTTATGTTTCTCAAGATAGTGAACTATTTGCGTGACAATGCCTTGCACCTTTAGTGACTTCTGATCTTTTCGCTATTGCTATTGGCCCAGTATTATCACAATACATATTTATAGGTTCTTCAATTGTGGGAACAACACCAACCCAGAAATGAATTTGCGAATCCATACTCCTCTTTCCGAATGCGTCCAAAGCACGAGTATACAGCATCTGTAGATGAGGTTACAAAAATACCTTTGAGCTTTGGTGCTTTTCTAGTCAACAGCACATCCATTATAAAACTAATACAATATCCAAGTCTAAGAACTTCAGTCGTCAGCATCCTCAGATATCCAGCACAGTGTAGAAAGAAACCTGAGCTCTTTCGTTTCGTATCACGTCTGTTAAACACAAAACCATATATCCTTAGTATGCGAATATACTTCAGGAATGTTCTAACAGTAGTTCAGTGAAGTTCAACCTGGATTAATGTTGAAATCGCTTGTTAGTTTTCTTAAGTGAAACGCAACATCAAGACGAGTACATCTCACAACATACATAATTAATCCAACAGCCAAGGCATATAGGATATTTTGCATGCGTTGTATTTCAGCAAGTGTTGACGCACCTTCTGATTTACTTAATTTCAGCTTCTCTTGCATTGAGATCGTTCCACGTTTGGAATTTTCCATGTAAAATCTTTTCAAGATTTTCTCAATGTAAGCACTTTGACATAAACCAAATAATCACTTTGATCTATCTCGATAGATCTTGATTCCAGGAATATATGAAGCTTCTCCTAAATCTTTCATAGCAAAACATCTTCCAAGATAGGAATTTACATATTGTAACATTGGAATATTGTTTCCCATGATCAATATGTCATCGACATACAAGATTAGGAAAGTGACATAACTCCTACTAGCTTTTGCATATACACATGGCTCATCATGATTTTGACTAAATATAAATTTCTTAATTTCATCAGCAAATCATTTATTCTATTGCCTAGATGCTTGCTTAAGTCCATAAATGAAACGCTTGAGCTTACATACTTGGTTTGGAAATTTCTGATTAACAAAACCCTCTAGTTGCTCCATGTATACCTACCTCTTCATTAAGATATCCATTAAGGAAGGCAGCTTTGACATCCATTTGCCAAATCTCATAGTCGTAAAACGCAGCAATGGCTATAAGAATCCTAATAGCTCTAATGTCTGCAATAGGAGAGAAGGTTTCTTCATAATCAATCCTTGGGGTTTGAGTGAAGCCTTCGCTACCAGACGAGCTTTATAGGTGTGTATTGGTCCATCCATGTTAGTCTTCTTTTTGAAGAGCCATTTATGACCAATGGTTTTTCCGCTAAAAGGAAGATCAACTAACTCCTAGACTTCATTATCTCTCATGGATTGCATCTCCACATTCATAGCATTAAGCCATTTGTCAGATTCAGGATCTAATAATGTGGATTTATAGTTAGCGGGTTCACCGAGATCCCCTAACTCATGTTCCTCAACATCGACATATAAACACAATCGATCTGTGGGACGACATGTCCTTGTAGACCTAGAATGGGATTGATATCACTTTGAGGTTCATCAATTTCTTGATCATCCTCTTCATGATTTAAGCTAGTATCTATAGAAGGATGCGTATCTTCTTCTTGAATAATTTCAAGATCTTCTAGACTCCCACTTGATTCGTGAGCTATAAGACTATTCTCAAGGAATTCAGCATTCTGAGCAACAAATTCTTTTTTCTCAGGTGGGTAGTAGAAAGAATATCCTATTGTTTTCTTTGGGTATCCTACAAAGATACACTTACTAGATCTGGGTTCTAGTTTGTCAGGTTTGTTAAGTGTATCACGCTTAACAAGTGCCTTATAACCCTAGACTTTTAAGTAAGACACCTTACGGGCTTGCCCATACCATACTTCGTATGGTGTCTTATCAACCTTCTTAGTTGGAACCATGTTAAGAATGCGTGCAGCAGACTTAAGAGCATAATCCCAAAAGGACTTTGGAAGAGTAGTTTGACTCATCATGGATTGAACCATGTCTAGAATTGTTCGATTTCTCCTCTCTAGCACTCCATTATGTTGTGGCATAGGAGGAGTTTTATGGGCAATAATCCCATGATCCTTTAGATGATCTAAAATTTTTTAACTCATATATTCACCTCTAAGATCAGAACGTAGTGATTTTATGGTCTTCCCGAGTTAATTTTCTACTTCCTTATGAAACACTTTGAAAGTTTCAAACACTCCATGTTTATGTTTCAGCAGGTAAACATATCCATAACGACTAAAGTCGTCAGTAAAAGTGACGAAGTAGCTAGCTCCTTGTCTTGACGTAATCTTAAATGGACTACATATATACATCGGTGTAGATCAGTCCAAGTAGATATTTGGCCCTTTCCACTTGATGTGAATAAGGTTTTCTTGCCATCTTACTAGACATAAAAGCAACACACTTTTCAAAAGACTTGATGTCAGTTGAATCGAGAAGTCCATCATGTTGCAACTTCTCTATGCGTTTCTTGTTAATGTGTCTAAGAAGATAGTGCCACAAGAGAGCAGAGTCCAAGTTAAGCTTAGATCTTTTATTACTAATAGCATACATAGAACTATCATTTGTATTAGACAAAACAATTTCATAAATATCATCCTGTGGGATAGCATTAAAATAAATCAAATTATTCTTAGAAACAAAAATTGAATTATCATTCTCAAAGCGGTTAACAAAACCATCCTTGTATAAAAAGTAGAAAACTGAAAAAATTTTTTGTGGGGGGGATGCATCGGTGTAATAGAGGAGCATAATGACAAATTGTGTAAGATTAAACAAGTCCACTAGGAGACACAAATGAAAATTCTCCAATAACTTCATGCTAGCACGAATGACCATCACCCCAAGTCAGACTTAAAGCTCATGGCTTCAGTTTCTTACTTCCCCCGAGACCCTGAGTAGTTATACAGATGTGAGTACCACAACCCGTATCATAAACCCAAGATGTACTAGGACGAGTTCCATGGTGACAATACCTGAAGTGCTAGCTCCTCGAGATAGCTTCTTCTTTTTCATCAACTCTAAGAGATAAATGGGACAATTCCTTCTCTAATGACCTACTTCACCACATTGGTGGCGGATCGCGTCCTTCGCAATATTATCCTTCTTGGGTGTTGGATGATTCTTGGGTTTGGGAGCATAAGATGGCGCAGGCACATGTGCATTGCCCATCTTTGCTTTGCCTTTCCTTTGAAGAGCAGGTGTAACTTCTTTTAGAGGCATAGTTTGGTCATGTAGCTTGAGTATAGCATGCAACTCAGTTACAGTCTTCCCCATGCTATGCATGTTGTAATTTTGCACAAAACCATCATATTCCTTCCTCAGTGAAACCAAGATAAGGCTCACAGATAAGTTTTGAGTCATAGCATGGCCGAGACGTTCCAAGTTGTCTATATAGCTCTTCATTTTGAGAACGTAAAAGCTAACAGACTGCCCTTCTTTTTGTTTGCACGCGTGGAATTCTCGCACGGTCTGAAAAAGTTCCTGATCTGCCTGTTGTACATACAAAGTTTTCAGTTCCTTAAGCATATCATATGCACCAAGGTGTTCCAGATTCTTTTGGATATCTGGCCATGGTCATAATCACATAAGACCAACAATTTCCTTCGAAGCCTTGACCCATGCAGTGTGGGTGTTAAGGACATCCGAAGGAAGTACTTGTCCAGCAGGTGGAACTGGCATAGCAGGTATTGGCTGCTCCAAGAATGGTAACTTGTCTTCAACAGAGAGCACAATCCGAAGATATTCGCGATAACCATTGCCATAAGTTGATTCTAGTTAATTTTTTTTTTGAAAAACCAACTGAATAACGAATTGTTTACTATGGTGGTAGTCATCTACATTAAGAAAAAGTTTAAATTTATTAGTATTTTCGATAATTAAACTATTAATAGAATTAACTACCCAATTAATTTACTAATTAAGACTAAGATCCAACTTGACCTCCCACTTATGACTAGAGGTCTAACCAGTGAGTAATAAGTAGGGCAAAAGGTAAAGCGACGACGTTAATAATTTGCATTAATGCAACTCTTAAGATTTATGAGAATCCAACAGTCAGAACATTATAAACATAAACAAAGTCATTAGTATGTTTTAGTTCTCATCTTATGCCTCCAGTTCGTGTCATGACCAGGTAACCGGATTTAAGTCCACCAAGCAAGAACGCGCAAAAATAGTTAGAGGTCTGACCAATGAACCAAATTTGCCATGGGTTGGAATGGACCCTAAGTCTGAACCAAAAGGCTAAGCAAACACATGTTTCTTAGTTTGCTGCAAATGGACATTAAATTTACATAGGGTATTCACATAAATTGTTAAAAAAAGCGTGTACAAAGAGGCACATCAAAACAACTTTGGTACACTTATTTTAAAAACTTTTATAGTCCGAACATTGAATAATACATTGGTTCTCGGTAACTCCAATCGAACGCGCAAAGAAGCGGAGAACCAGGTCAGCGCGAAGCTTATTAAAAACTCTGGTTCTGTAGGATATCCACCTTAAATTCTCTTAAAGTATGTTCTAGTGATGAGCCGTACTTCCCAAAAATTCATAATTCCCATTTTTAATTAATCTTGAATCAAGTTTTCATAGGTTTAGAGTCTAATAATTTCACAAAAAACAAGATTTCACGAAAAAAATATTGATTACAATGAACATGGATTAGGCCCTATCTTATAATAGACCGAAATTTTAATGAGCATCTTTCTCTATAAGTATTATCCTATTGCAAACATATTAGGCCGTGTAAAGCGAGTAATCTAGTAAAATAAGGCACATAAGCAGACGAATACTAAGTTGACATTAAATAACAAGTAAACAATGTCGAATGCAAGTTCTCTTGCGAGTCTTCCCCAATTGGAGAATCATAAGACCCTCACTAGGTTTTCGTCAATGTGCCTAGATCGCCCCATTCATCACAAAAGTGATTGTGTAGGTCTTATGGCCAGAAAAGGAAACAAAATCAGACTAAATATTTAAAAGATCTAGTTTCTAAAATTAAAAGATTTTATTACCATAATAAAAATCAAGATCTTTTAGATATATAGTTTGATCTACTACAAAAATGAAACAAATCTACTAAATTAACAATTTAATTTTAATTCCTTTTTAACATATATTAACAATTAATAATTTTTAAGATCTAGATCTTACATATTTTATTTAATTATGGTAAGGATTTGCATAATCTTTGTCATATTTGCAAGAAAATAATAAATAAAATATAAAACGCACCAGCTCAAGCATGTGAATTAAATCTAGGCGTGTACAATTCAAGACATGGTATAATTTAAAACGTGTAACCCTAATGCCAAAACGAGTTGACTCGTGATGCCACTGTTGGGATTTAACAGCAAGGTAACCAAGTTAGCTACGAGTACGCAGCGGAATGGATCTAGTTTTAGCACAAAGATTAACACATAATAAAAGGGAAGTAAACTAACCTTTAAGTCTTAGATCCTGAAAATGAGTTAGCGATTAAATTATTGCCTCTACGGTTGCATACACAAACACGTCAACCAAGTATGCCAAGTTGTCTAGCCTTGACTTCACGAACTAAACACCTCGTGTTGTACAATCGAACCAAACGCACCACTTTGAGCTTGAACCAAAAACCAAGTAAACCGAATAACCTTGTATCGAAAAATCGTCAAACCCTAATTAGGGTTTTACTCTAATTCGGTTGAACCGAATACAAACAAACCGAAACCCTAAGTTTGGATCATAAAAACAAGGAGAAACAAGAAAACCCGAAAACCTTAAAGGTTTTGGATCAAATTTGGTTTTGAAGGGAGAACCAAAAATCCTAAAAAGGGGTTTTAGGGTTTTCGGTTAGGGTTTTAGGAAAAGAGGGAGCACTGAAAATTATCTAGTGATTTAGGGATTTGATTGAATTTGGTGTTGAAGAGAGAACCAAAAATCCTAAAAAGGGGTTTTAGGG
>BQNB010027786.1:6426-57291 GCA_026074375.1 Tanacetum coccineum
ATAATACTAATCTCAAGACAAACAATCGATTGATATACAATTTGGTGTACTGTATAATTTAACAACATTTTAATTCTTTAACCGATATGGGAGTGGGATTGAATGTTAAAATATGTGTGTGCATATATATATATATATATAGGCTCCGGTTCCATTGAGAAGGTTTTTATTTTAAGAAGATTGAGAAATCTTCGTTTGAGCAAATTGATTCATATTTTTTGATTTGATTCACAAGTAAACATCATTTAATAGTGAATCGAATCTATAAATCACAAACTTGATTCACAAATCAATGCTAAAATCAAGTTATGGTAATAATTCCTTAAATTTGTATAGAAGATTCAGTATTGTACTTATATCGCAAAATCGAGAGATTTTTTAACATTGATTCGAATTTTTTTTACACATTTTGGATTATAATCACATTAAAATGAGTTTTACGCTTGAAAAACTTGAATCAAAGTTAAAAATCTATCATTTTTGAAAACCTTCTCAATCTTCTCAAAATAAAAACCTTCCAATCGGATTCGGATTTCTTTATATTCATATATATTACATATATACACATTCAATATATACATACATATGTATAAACACCACAACACACACACACACACTCACACACACATACACATATATTATATATATATATATATATATATATATATATATATATATATATATATATATCATATATATATATATAATATATATATATATATACTAGTTTCGTAGCCGACCGGTGGGGGGCTAGTTTCATATCATTACTTAACGAATTTATTGGGTCGTAAATAATCATCAATTCACGCCAAAATATCTTAAACACAAAAATTGAAATGTTACCAAAAGGCCATATTTACTTATTACTCATTTATATGGTGTACATGCAATAAAATTGGGAGTTGTAAAGCAGGAAAGCCACCTGAATCGTTTGTCAAACGCAACGCCATGCCTTCTGTGAGAATACATGTGCCATTATCTCAACAATCTTGTGTTAATATAAATACTTGTAAGATTAGTTCATTTTGACAGGAATTTATAAATAGAAACACAATATACTAATTTTGTTGGGGGAAATTATATGAAAACAAACATACACTGCAGATTGTGACAATGTGAGTCTGCAACTGACCTGACTGTGTGGTATTCTGTTGATTTAACGCTTCCATAATATATATATTGTTAACTAATGTTGTACTTTGCTAATTTAACGCTTCCATAATATATACTGTTACAACATATTTGGCTTGGTTTCATAGTTAATTACAAGCAAAAATACATAGAGTGCAGTCCTATGGGTTCATACATGTAAAAATAAAGTATCTGTAACGTAAAAAACATATCATGCTACCCTTAGTGTGTTTTTGGTTTATATCAATTTTAAAAACAAAATCGATGTAATCATTCATCATTGAAGACACTACTATATAACAGTGTAAAATGTATAATAAATTGATTTTAGTGGAACTACAATGCAAGAAGATTAAATGTTCGGTCAAGTTAATGTATAAGTAATTTTCTTTCTTGCGTGCCCTCCTGCTGGTTTCTTTGGATCTGAGATAAATACTCCACCACCTGGATCAGCTATCACTGAAACAAACATTCACAAAATGTCATCTTAATGGGTTTAATGTTATTGATAGGGCTCATTGTTCTTAAATTTAATACTGAAGTCGAATCCTTGGTTTGTCATATACACTCTGAAGTTTAATTTTACTCATATCGGTTAAAACGGGATAGGCATCTGAGCCAACTTTGAGTGCAATAAGTATTATCTGCACAAATGATGTCATTTATGAAGAGACACATAAAATCAAAAGAATACCTAAAAGGAAAAGCGGAAGCAGAAGCCAAACCTAGCACTCTGCAAGTTCCCCTCTTCTAGTGAACTCAACTCGGGAAAAGAAACATTAGATTGTGTATCAGTATACCCAAAAAGTTACAGGTTTGACTTGTTTAGTCAATCGCTAAAGCGGACGCATAAACTTCATACTTGACCATCCAATCCCTTATTAAATCTCTGTAACCTTTTTTTTGATAATGCTATTATCTTATCCTCGACTTCTTTTCCATTAGCCCCATCGCTTTTGTCAAACTCCAAATGAAATCAATTTTAATAGTTCATTATGGGAAAAGCTTATTAACAAACATTAAGATAGATGCAACCAAGGTTGCTGATTCTAACCAAAAAAAATGGAAGATAATAAAGTATCTTATGAATGTGCCTTATTGTGTTGATTATTCTTCTTTTACTAAAATCTAATGCTCTATAAGCAGAATGGCTGTAGTGACCACCAAACCATAAAAAGAAGCACCTTCCAAACATGTAATGACCCCAAGCCTTCAAATTTAAATAGCAGAATTAGTAATGCAGAAAAATAAATAGAAACAGGTGTACGATACATGAAAAGTCCATTATAAAACATACCTTCATTCATTGTATCACCATGAAATTCTAGATCCACAGAAAATACTTTCTAGTGACTTACCACCATGTATTTAAAATTGGCATTTGACGGTATTATAAACTTATTTTGTCACATGTCGCCAACCATGTGAAGTTAGGATTTGTGATGCATAACCGAGATGGTGGCCAAATAAGAATGACTGACTAGAGCCAGCCATGATGACATGTGGCAATGACCAGATCCAAGGTGCGTTTCCAGATCCTTTTCTAATATCCTCTATAAAAAAATAAAATGCCACTACGTTGTCACAAATTTGAAACACATATTTATGCTCATATAGATATAATTATAATTCTAAATGTTGTTAGATACAATTCAAAAGAGTAAGACTGTTTAGTTGGTGTTTAGTCCAGCTACTTGTGAAATGCCATTCATAACAATTAGTCTTCAATAATCGGAACAATATCTACCTTTTATCATGATGAGTGTTCGAAAATAATTTTCAGAATATGGACATCATGGCTTGCAAGTTGGAATTAACCTAAAAGGGCCTCTAGCATTTCTCATGTGACAATATAAATTAACCGCAATTTCATATTCGTCTCAATAAGGATGATTATGTCACATAAATCATGTGTCGTCTATGGCCTTAATTTTCTAGTTCATTACATAGTTATATTTTATTTGTTAATAACATATATATTGTGGAGATAAATTACAAACAAAGTATCAGATTAATAATGTTTGCATGCCTAACAAAAACAAAACTCAATGTAATAATAAACCAACCTAAACAATACTACAAATCATACTCATACCATCAAACTTACTAACAAAAGTAATCTCCTTCTGTTCCATTGCAACAAAAGGGTTTAGTGAATCCAATTAACACAAACACCTCTAAAAAATTGCAATGTAAACATAAGTATAAGAACTATAATTTTGGATCAAAAATTATAAATTGTTAAACTAATTAATAAGAATGGTCAAACACAAACTGTTATATAAACATACCTTATACAATTGAGATGAATAACCGTAAATATAGTTAATTTATGGTGTAGCATCCGATTTGTTGTGTTGTTAAAAGGTTAAAAATGATGATGAAATCCGTTTAGTGCATGATCAGTCGCGGGCTTGATTAATTTGTAAAAAAAACACAAAGCAATTAAGAAACACAACATATTTAACCTGTGCAATTAGAAAGAAATGAAATTAACAACAAAAAAGTTAAATGTATGAATCTTAATACATCAAAAAGGAGCTTAACTTAGAACAAGTATACCTCTCGGTAAAAGCTGAAAAGATATCCACAACAAAGTAGGGCAAACATACCTAATTGCAATAATTAAACTAAAATTAGTTTTCATCAATCAAATCGAATAACATTTAATTTACCTCAAATCTGGTCGAAATTATCGACATCCAAAGACACTTCTAAAATTTACTCTTTCGAATCTTGTCTGCTTAATATGGATTGGAATTAGGTTGTTTTATTATTAAACACTAATTATTAATGTTGATTTTGAAAATAATAAAATCAAACACACGAAAGACAACTTGGGTGTTTGTTTTGATTTCAGTAGTTAAAAACATAGTTTGGATTAAGGTTAGTTTGTTGCTGGGAAATTTGGAGTGATTTGAATTGATATGATTCTCTTGATTTTTGATATTGTTATCTATAATTTAGGAATGTTTTTGAAAAGTCAAATATATTGTCTTAAATGTATAACTGAGATTGAATGTATAGTCGAAATTGTAGGAGGGATTTTGGAAAGTGCTTAAATGTCATAAATTCCCAAGTTTTTTACACTTTATCATTGCCTATACCAAATATTTCCGAAATTGACCTTTAAGTCATCATTTCCAGTCAGCATTAATTTGCCATGTCAGCAGCCTAGTCATCATGCAATATTTCATGCCTTGCCCCATATATAGGTAGAAAAACTAGTTTCATAGCCCGCCGAGATGGGCGGGCTAGTTTCTTAATCTTACTTAACGAATTCTAATTGGACGTAAATAAATCATCAATAACGCAAAATATCTTAAACACTAAAATTGAAATGTTACCAAAAGGCCATATTTACTTATTACTCATTTATATGGTGTACATGCAATAAATTGGGGGGTGTAAGCAGGAAGCCAACTGAATCGTTTGTCAAACGCAACGCCATGCCTTCTGTGAGAATACATGTGCCATTATCTCAACAATGTTGTGTTAATATAAATACTTGTAAGATTAGTTCATTTTGATAGGAATTATAAAAGAAAACAATATCTATTTGTGAGAAAATATGGAAAAACATACATACCTGCAGATTGTGGACAATGTAAGTCTGGCAACTGACTGATGTGTGGGTATTCCTGTTGATTTATATCGCTCTTAATTAAAAATATATATATTGTTAACTAATGTTGTACTTTGCTAATTTAACGCTTCCATAATATATACTGTTACAACATATTTGGCTTTGGTTTCATAGTTAATTAACGCAGCAAAATACATAGAGTGACATGGCTATGGTTTCATACATGTAAAAATATAAAGTATCTGTAAACGTAAAAAAGTCCTTCATGCTACTAGGTTGTTTTTGGTTTATATAATATTTTTTAAAAACAAAATGAGATGTAATCATCCTCATTGAAGACACTACTATATAACACGTGTAAAATGTAAAAAAAAATTGATTTTAGTGGACCTTACACATGCAAGAAGATTAAATGTTCGGTCAAGATAAATGAAAAGTACTATTTCTTCTTGCGTGCCCTCCTGCTGGTTTCTTTGGATCTGTAGATAAATACTCCACCACCTCGATCAGCTATCACTAAAATAAACATTCACAAATTTCATATTAATGAGTTTAATGTTATTGATAAGGCTTATTGTTCTAAATTTATACTGAAGTCGAACCTTGGTTTGTCATATACACTTGAACGTTTAATTCTTCAACAATATTGGTTAAACGGGAGAGCATCTGAGCCAACTTTGAGTGCAATAAGTATTATATGCACAAATGATGTCATTTATGAACAGACACATAAAATCATAAGAATACCTAAAAGGAAAAGCGGAAGCAGAAGCCAACCCTAGCGCTCTGCAAGTTCCCCTCTTCTAGTGAACTCAACTCGGAAAGAAAACTTTCAGATTGATGGTCAGTTATACAAAAGTACAGGTTTGACTTGTTTAGTCAATCGCTAAAAGTCGGACTCATTCATACTTTCAAACTAAGACCATCCAATCCCTTCTTAATCTTGTAACCCTTTTTTTTAGTTAATGCTATTATCATATCCACGACTTCTTTAGTCAAGCGCCTCGTTCAATAGCCTCCATCGCTTCTGTCAAACCAAATGAAATCAATATTTAATAGTTCATTTAAGGGGAAAGCATCTTAACAACATTTAAGATAGATGCAGCCAAGGTTGCTGATTCTAACCAAATAAATAGAAGATAAAGTATCTATATATAATGTGCCTTATTGTGTTGATTATTCTTCTTTTACTAAAATCTAATGCTCTATAAGCAGAATGGCTGTAGTGACCACCAAACCATAAAAAGAAGCACCTTCCAAACATGTAATGACCCCAAGCCTTCAAATTTAAATAGCAGAATTAGTAATGCAGAAAATAATAGAAACATGTGTACGATACATGAAAAGTCCATTATAAAACATACCTTCATCTATTGTATCACCATGAAATTCTAGATCTACAAAAAATACTTTCTAGTGACTTACCACCATGTATTTAAAATTGGCATTTGACGGTATTATAAACTTATTTTGTCACATGTCGCCAACCATGTGAAGTTAGGATTTGTGATGCATAACCGAGATGGTGGCCAAATAAGAACGAAGAAAGAGCTGCCATGATGACATGTGGCAATGACCAGATCCAAGGTGCGTTTCCAGATCCTTTTCTAATATCCTCTATAAAAAAATAAAATGCCATACGTTGTCACAAATTTGAAACACATATTAATGCATATAGATATAATTAATAATTCAAATGTTTGTTAGATACAATTCACAAAGAGTAAGACTTGTTTAGTTGGTGTTTAGAAGCTACTTGTTGAAATGCCTTCATAACAATTAGCTATTCAATAACCGACAATATCAACCTTTTAACATGATTGAGTGTCGAAAACTGATTTTCAGTATATAGGCACATCATGGCTTGCAAGTTGGAATTAACCTAAAAGGGCCTCTAGCATTTCTCATGTGACAATATAAATTAACCGCAATTTCATATTCGTCTCAATAAGGATGATTATATAACACCTCGTGTTTTAGGTCATTGTATGACATTTTGAAATTCACAATTTATTTTTAGGGTTTTACGCGTTTACTCTTAAACCGTAAACGTTAAGTTAAATCGCGTAAACTGAAAATGATCATTCAATGTAAACGGGCATTAAACGATTAAAGGTTTATATCAAGCAAGTGTTATATGATTATTATGAGGATAATTAATAACTTTGTTCATCTTATTTTTATTAGCTACGTAAAATGCTTACGTTTCGTTAATAACATGCTGTATTAGGCATAACCGGAAGTTCTTAAAATAACTACGCCTAAACGAATACCCACGATTATACCCAATACTCAAAATAATCAAAAATTACATCTTATATATATATATATATATATATATATATATATATATATATATATGCCGAAATTTATAAGATGAGACCAAGAGTTTACAAGTTGTAAATAATATCTAGATATTTAATAAAAGTACTCTTACACCTTTATCAACTTGGCATGTTAAACCTTAACCTAGGGTTAGAAAGTAACTATGGTTAAGTTAGCTAGATATTCTGGACTAATAAATACCGTGCATGATGCACTCTTTCTTTCTTATCATACTTTAACATAAATCACCAATCTCTCCCTGTATTCACTCTCTAGCTCACGGCACAAATGAGCCACCAAACATAATCCATAGTTTGATTTTCTAAGATTATAAAACCTATACGCAACCATTACTTAAGTATTCTAAAGGTGTTCTTGCAAGCATTGGTTCTTAATTTGCAAGGAATAGAAGAAAAAGGAAAGATAAGGGTTTTGGAAACCTATCTAGGGTTATAGCTTGGAAAGCTTGGTTTTGGAATCATAAACACGGGTTTAGAACTTATTTCTCATCTCCTTAAATAATCCACTAAGGTTTTCTTAATTCCATTATACTTTTATTTTCTTTATGTTTTATGTGTTAATGTTAAATATAGCCATAATCACCACTAAGGACTTTCTTTATGTAAAAGAGTTATTATTATGTTTATGATTTATGCACTTATTCTTATTTCATATTATGGGTCTATATATCATGAGAAAAGTAAAAATAAAAGTATGTTAACCTATGGATTAAGTATAAACATGTTTAGGTTAAATTAGGGTTTTATAAGTTTTATTAATCTTCACATATGAAAATAATGAAAGTAAAAGGGTTGAACTTGTTACTATGAATTTACAAGGACTAGGGTTGATATTGGACTTTATTATAAGTACACCAAGTGTCAAATGTGTTTTTAAAAGTTTTTATAGTAAACTACTAAGTTTAATAATACATAATAAAAAGTTTTTATAAAGATAACATTAATGAATACTTAGGGGCTGTTTAAATTCGAATTTTAGCACAGTACGGTGATGATTTTTATTAAAAAATTAATTAACGCTCATGACGATTCCATTATGATAAGAAACTCGAAAAAACCGATCTTATACAAAAAAGATACGTTAAAAACGGAGTTTACGACATAACTACTTTTATAAAACTATTTTTTATAAAAGTTATATTCATTACAGCAACTTTCATTTTTTAAAAACATCTTAAAATATGATATAACTTTTATTTACGCGATGTACTCGAAAGAATCGCTTAAAAACGGAACTATACAATAAATACGACGTTTTCGATATTAAAGTTTTTATAAGTAATTTTATAAACTACTTATGGAACAGTAAAAAAGTACTATTCATCAGCGGGATTAATTTATAAAATATGATTACCTTTTTAATAACAAAACGTACTCGAAGGAATAATAAAATCTGGAATAAAACGAATAAGTTATTACGACTTACAAGTTTACGCTAATTACAACCCTAAATCGACAACGAGCTGTTGTGAACTGTAATTTTTCTATTAATCGCTGAATCTTAAAAACTTGAAAAACTGTAATATTTTGATCGCTCGTCTTACTACAGAAGAGTGGACGGTAAGAAACGCGAGCAACTGGGATTTAAAACGACAAATTAGGTCTTTTTTACGAAAAAAGTATATTTATATAACATTTTCACTTTTTTTAAAATTTTAGTTACTAAAACGTTTAGTCGGTGATTATGCTATAGTAGATTATTGTGTGGTTATCAAAGTGCTATATTACATAGGGAGTGTTCTAATGAGGCCTCTTCGGTTTGGCTGTGTAAACGATGGTTGTTGGATTTACGATTTAAAGTGTCCTAACTCCTCGTACGTCATGTCATGACCTCTTTAATTATGATAGCCCGAACGATTGTACGATGTAACAACTATAAGATTATATTAAATGTTATTTATTTTTAGTAACTCAGTACTTATACGACCTTAATTTTTTAAATAGGTTGCATTTATCGGTCTTGCATGACGTTTGATCCCGTGATTTTTTTGTGCTCATCGGTAATAAAGGTGAGTTCATAGCCCCACTTTTACAGTTTTACTAATTTACTATTATTTGGGGTGAGAACATGCTTTGTTTTATAAATTGGACGCAAGTGTTGAAAGTATATTGATTATGTGTTTGCCTAAGTAGCGATAACCCTCCTGAGCCCATTTTCATGAATGTTAATTGCATAGAGGGAGTTTGTGAATTTACATTATGTGTGCGTGTATGATATGAAATAGATCTATTGGGATTAACCTCCCCGTTTGGGTGATTAGCTATCACTGGGAACGAACGTTGACCATATCGGACTTGGATGTTGCGGGTTACAACATCTGTACGGGCAAAATACTGCTAAAATAGCAAATATAGGTTGAGCTTCGGTGTCATGAGCTTAGTGCCAACTGTTAAATCTGGTTTTTGTGATTGTTGCATGGTTGTAAACATCACGGAAAAATCTTGCGGTCCCCCCCCCACCTTCCTTCCTTCCCCTTTTCCATCTTTCACCCCATGCATATTTTTAAATTCATAAAACTTTGAATTCACCAACAATTGTGTTGAGTTTTAAGAAATGTTTTCGGAGGTCTTTAGGCACGAGATGCCACGGATGATTTGGATTATGTTTGGATTGCACTGTTAAAGAACTTATGTGAATCATGTTTGGGTCAATCCATGTTGTCTTGTGTAAAAATACACAAAGAACAGTAAAAGTATAAGCTTTGTAATATGTTTTTTATTTAAATCCATTGTATCAAGTTTAAACGGCTTTTGTGTCGTTCTTATATATTATTTGTGCTGTTGATCTTGAAGTAACATGCCCGGATCCTTATTCCGCTCGGACCCATTTTTGGGGGTGTTACAGATTGGTATCAAGAGCCAAGGTTATAGAGAACCAGGTCAAAATGTTTTTGCTGGACTATAACATTTTCTTAACATTGCATACTTACAAAAAGGTTTTACGGGGTATTCATATACAAATTGTTGCATTAGTCGGTTAGGCTATATACATGCAAAATTGATATACGTGTTTATAATATATTATGTATATAAGGATATTAGTCTTATATTAATATACTTATATAAGCTAATTTTGATTTCAGATACTATCATGTCAGATTCTGAGCACTCTACGGTCACATACAGTCGATGGACCACCCATTATGCCTGAGGTTCCACCATCGCCGGACTACATACCTGGCCCTGAGGGACCACCATCACCAGACTACATACCTGGCCCTGAGGGACCACCATCACCAGACTACGTGCCTGGCCCGGAGGAGCCAGAGCAGGCACCACCTTCACCTATTTACATACCATTTGTTCCGGAGCCTGTTTACCCGGAGTTCTTACCAGTGGACGATGAGGTATTCCCGGCTGAGGAACAGCCAATGCCTGCTGCTGACTCACCTACTCATCAGTCACCAGGGTATATACCAGAGTCCGACCCTGAGGAGGAACCAGAGGAGGATGACGAGGAGGATCCTGAGGAGGATCCAGCCGACTATCCTGCTGACAGAGGAGATGATGATGATGATGATGATGATACAGAGGAGGAGGAGCACTTAGCTCCTTCTAACCCTACAGCTGTTGCTTATTCAGCTGACCAGGACCCATACCTTGCTTATCGCGTTACGGCTAGGATGTCCATCCGACACCAGGCGCCAGCACCGTTCCTCTCCGAGGAAGTTGCTGAGAGATTGTTAGCCTTACCTACCCCACCACCATCACCTCTCTCTCCATACTCATCACCACTTCCTCAGATACCCTCTCCGCCATTACCTATATCATCACCACCACCCAATGGCCCTACATATGCTGAGGGATCTCTGGGATCCCCGAGCTTGCTGGGCGATTAGACGGAGAGATCCGCTACATATCGATTCATGATACTGAGATTTCCTGAGATGTGGTTACCGCTTGTAAGGGTGTGGTCGTAATACTCTGGTCCTGGATATGAGGTGGGGGAGTTCGGCAGATGGTACGGCTAGGCGGTTGGACTACCTCAGCTAGGGCAGACCTTTACGGATTTGATGATACGTTAGAGGCCGCTCAGGACGGCCCGATGTCTAGAGAGTTAGTGTATGCGTATTAGGGATAATTGGGATGATCTTGTTGGAAGCCATCCAGATTAGCACCGACCACTAGAGGGGGTCTAACAAGAGAGTTTATTGAGTTGTATTCTACATGTATACGAGGAGGATGAGATCATATATTCGCGCTAGATGATGCACGGTATGAACGAGTCTAACTTAGAGCCGAGTCAAACTTGTTGGAGAGCGATAGGCCTTCCATGACGCACAAGCCGTTCTGATGGAGGAAGAGGCCGATTATCACGTGCTGCTTGGTGCACTATCGATGGATGGCTGTGACAGACGCATTCCGAGGGCAATATTACTTCGGGACTTACGGTCATGACCCTGCAGTCCGAGAACGTTGAGTTACGTGCTAGCAGACCAGAGGAGACAGACAGTGATTTAAGTGTGCTGAAAGCAGACTATCGAAGGCAGGAGGCTGTGAGGAGAGACCCTGAGATAGTGAGAGCCTCAAGGCTAGTGATCGAGATACAGAGGAAGCAGGGAACCTGCTAAGGATACATGCAGAGCCTGAGCACCAGAGGAGGCCGTGTAGTACTGAGACTGGATTATGATTGTGCTACGGTACAGTGTTAAGTATTATGGGTTGTTCCCAGCTAGACAGACTGTATAGATCTTTTGTTTTGACTAGCTCTTAGTTTAGATCTTTTGTTCATTATATCGGCTCTTTGTACAGCCTACTAAGTTTTACGAGTATATCTCGGCTAGTATGTGCTTTTAGGTTATTGGTGATACTTGTAACCTAGTTGTTATGATCGTTTGTTTTATAAAACCAATCACTGTATTATTTCCCAAGTTATATATGAAAAGGTTGCGATAATATGTTTTATGTGGAAATCGAATTTATGTGACTGGAATGTCAGATTTGTTAATTTCTATACTATTGTGTATTTCACCTTGTGTTGTGATCTCGTTTTATTCATTATGTATACATCGGGTTATGGTTAGATTTGAATCTAAGGGTGTTTTGTCTTCTTGTGATTTATGAAAATGGCCCCAGAGGAAGGCCACAAGAACCACGAGGTCAATGACAGTCACGCAAACTCCCCCACCAGTTACTACAAACTCCACCACCACAAAACTGTCAACAGGACCCTACTACCACCACCTCGGTCACTAGTGCCCAACTACAGGCCATGATCGACGAGGGTGTCAATGCTGTTTTAGCAGCACGTGCTGCAACCCGGAATGGCGACGATAGCCATACCTCGGGAACTGGTGCAAGAAGGAATGAACGCACTGTGCGGGAGTGCACCTATCAAGACTTCATGAAATGTCAACCCATATTCTTCAGGGGTACAGAAGAAGTGGTCAACTTGACCCAGTGGTTTGAGAGGATGGAAACTGTATTCCGCATAAGTAATTGCACAGTGGAGAATCAAGTGAAGTTTGCCACTTGTACTCTATTGGGAACTGCTCTAACATGGTGGAACTCACATGCTAGGACAGTGACTAATGATGTTGCGTATGCGATGACGTGGTCTGACTTGAAAAAGAAGATGACAACTAAATATTGTCCAAGGAATGAAATCAAGAAAATTGAGGCAGAGTTGTGGAACCTAAAAGTACAAGGCACCGATGTGGTAGCCTACAACCAACGATTCCAGGAGCTAGCATTGCTGAGTGACAGGATGTTCCCTGAAGAAGCTGACAAAATTGAAAGATATGTCGGTGGAATGCCCGACCCAATTTACTCAAGTGTTGTGGCATCAAAGCCAAAGACCATGCAGGAGGCTATTGAGATGGCAACTGGCTTGATGGATAGGAGGATTAACACTTTGGCTGAAAACAAGAGGAAGTTGGAAGACACTCCTCGAAATAACCAAACCTACCAGCAGAACAAAAGGCAGAATACAGGCAGGGCTTATGCTGCCGGGAATGGTGACAGGAAACCGTATGAGGGGACTAAACCTCGATGTCCCAAGTGTAACTTCAACCATCACGGTCCTTGTACACCAAAATGCACTACTCGCAGGGAAACTTGCCACTGGCAAGGACTGTAGGTGGTCCGGCCTGCGACTGCGAAATAACAATAAACCGTTACAACAACAACCCGAGAGCCCAAGGGCAAATACAAATGCCATTGTTGATTGGGTGTGGAATCCAGGCCACTTCTGGAAGCAACTGCCCCCGTTGGAAGACCATGATTCAGGGGAAATGGTAGCGGTGTAGGCCAGGGCTTATGCAGTGGGGGTCGCAGGGCAAAACCCAGATCAACAACGTTGTGAAGGGTTACGTTTCTCATATAACAACCGTTGTGCTTCCATTTTATTTGATACTGTGTGCAGATAGAAGTTTTCGTGTCTACTCATATTTAGTGCTGTTGATTAATATAGCACCACTACTTTAGATATGGTTTATAACGTAGAATTAGCTGATGGTAGCATAATTTGGTAAATCTGGTATTACTGGGCTGCACGTTAAATTTCTGAACCATCCGTTTCACGTCGATCTAATGCCTGTTGAATATGGGTACTTATGGACGTCATAAGTGGCATGGACTGGTTGACGAAATACCAGGACAAATTATTGTCTGTGCTAAGAAGATAGTTTCGTCTTCCTTTTGGGAGCGAAATCTTAATTTTTCTTGGAGACGGAAGTAGAAATTTAATTCGCGGGACTCGATTAAACATCATCTCGGTGCACCAAGGCCAGATGTATGTGCTACAAAGGTTGTCACGTCTTTTTGGCCATATTACCGTCAAAGGAGACTGGTGACAATCAAAGATGAAGCTACATTGGAAGACGGTACCGATAGTCAAAAATTGACCCGTAGTATTTCCCGTGGTCTGGCCTGGCCTTCAATACCAGACAAGTGGAATTTACATATAGATCTAGCAACCTGGTGGCTGCACCGTTGCCGGGATCTTATCGATTGGCCCCATCAGAAATGAAAGAATTGGCGGATCAACTACAAGAGCTTTCCGACAAAGGCTTTATAAGACCTAGTTCGTCACCATGGGGAGCTCCAGTTCTATTCGTCAAGAAGAAAGATGGATCGTTACGGATGTGCATAGATTATCGGGAACTAAACAAACTAACGGTGAAGAACCGTTATCCACTACCAAGAATCGATGACTTATTCGATCAACTTCAAGGGTCGAGTGTTTACTCAAAAATCGACCTAAGGTCTGGTTATCACCAATTGAAGGTTCGAGAAGAAGACATCTCGAAGACTGCCTTCAGAACTCGATATGGACATTACGAATTCCAAGTCATGCCGTTTGGTTTGACCAACGCACCTGCTGTGTTTATGGACCTCATGAACCGAGTGTGCAAACCTTATCTGGACAAATTCGTAATTGTCTTTATTGACGATATTTTGATCTATTCCAAGAGCAAGCAAGAGCATGAAGAGCATCTGAAGATAATACTGGAGTTGTTGAAGAAAGAGGAGTTGTATGCAAAATTTTCCAAGTGTGAATTTTGGCTTCCCAAAGTACAGTTCCTCGGTCACGTGATTGATAATAAAGGCATTCACGCCTTTATTTTTCTTTTTCACGTAGATCCAGCCAAGATCGAATCCGTTAAAGATTGGGCATCTCCTAAAACACCAACGGAGATTCGTCAGTTTTTAGGTCTTGCTGGGTATTATCGGCGATTCATTGAAGGGTTTTCAAAGATCGCCAAACCAATGACCAAGCTCACTCAAAAGAAGGTCAAGTTTGAGTGGGGTGACAAACAAGAAGCAGCGTTCAGTATTTAAGCAGTAAGATGTGTAGTGCACAATTCTGGCTTACCCGAAGGAAGTGAAGATTTTATCGTATACTGCGATGCTTCAAAGAAGGGTTTGGGCGCTGTGTGATGCAAAGAGAAAAGGTGATTTCTTATGCATCACGCCAGTTAAAGATCCATGAGAAAAACTATACTACTCATGATCTGGAACTTGGAGCAGTAGTGTTTGCTCTGAAGATTTGGAGACACTATCTGTATGGTACCAAGTGTACGGTGTTCACTGATCATAAGAGTTTACAGCATATTCTTAATCAGAAGGAATTGAACATGAGACCAACGCCGTATGGTTAGAGTTGTGAGTGATTACGATTGCGATATTCGTTATCACCCAGGGAAGGCAAATGTCGTTTGCTGATGCTTTGAGCAGGAAAGAACGGGAACCACCGTTAAGAGTTCGAGCTTTAGTCATGAATATTGGCTTGGATCTTCCTAAGCAAATCTTAATGCTAAGGACTGATAGCACGGAAAACAGAAAAACTTCAAGTGTGAGGCATGTTCGGCGGTATGCTAATTGAAATTGCTAAATATATCCAGAGGCAATTTGAAACTCAGAAAAATTGGAACCTCGTACGGATGGAACCCTATGCCTCAATGGCAGGAGTTGGTTACTTGTTATGGCGAGTTACGGACCTGTGAACATGCACGAGTCCCACAAATCGAAGTATTCTATCACATCCAGGTTCGAGAAATGTACCAAGACGTAAAGAAGCTATATTGGTGGCCCAATATGAAAGCTAATATCGCCACCTATGTTAGCAAGTGCTTGACCTGTGCTAAGGTTAAGGCCGAACATCAAAGACAATCGGGTTTGTTGGTACAACCCGAGATACCTCAATGGAAGTGGGACAATATCACGATGGATTTTGTCACAAAACTTCCTAGGTCATCACAAGGGTATGACACCATTTGGGTAATCGTTGACCGTCTTACAAAGTCAGCAATCTTTATACCCATGAAAGAAACTGACCCTTTGGAGAAACTAGCGAGATTGTACCTGAAGGAAGTAGTAACAAGGCATGGGATACCGGTCTCAATTATTTGGTTCGTGAGCCTGGTTCGCATCAAATTTCTGGAGGTCACTTCAGAAGGCTTTGGGTACCAAGTTTAGTATGAGTTCGCATATCATCCGCAAACTGACGGACAATGCAGGACGAGAACTATTCAACTCTCGAAGATATGTTTGAGATTTGTGTGATCGACTTTGGGAATGGTTGGGTTAAACATTTGCCATTGGTCGAGTTTTCGTACAATAACAGTTATCATGCTAGCATTAAGGCTGCACCCTTTGAGGCACTTTACGGTAGAAAATGTCGTTCGCCTGTTTGTTGGGCTGAAGTTGGAGAAGTTCAACTCACCGGTCCAGAGATAGTACAAGAGACGACTGAGAGAATCATTCAAGTTAAACAAAGGATGCAAGCTGCTCGTGATAGACAAAAGAGCTACGCTGATTTGAAGCGTAAGCCGATGGAGTTTGAGGTTGGAGATAAAGTGATGCTCAAGGTTTCGCCTTGGAAAGGGGTTGTACGTTTTGGCAAACGAGGGAAATTAAATCCCAGGTTTGTTGGACCTTTCAAGGTAATAAAAAGAGTTGGAGACGTTGCATACAAGCTCGAGCTTCCGGAGGAGCTGAGCAGAAAATTGTCTAGATTAGCTTTTCTTGATTCTTATAAATAAATTTCCACGTGTCCAACTTTAAAGAAGTGTCTATGCCGCCACGAACCATTAGACGTTCCGTTGGATTTAGAACTTTGCTTGGCTTTTGTTGACTTCCTCCCATTTTTTTTGTTCGATGACCAAGCTTCATGTTTGGGATTGACTTTCGAGGTATAGGCCGAATTTAGAGAATCACAGATCTCTATTCGTGTTGTGAAGTTAAACGGTTGAAGCGACAGCCGTTTTTTTATACCCAATAGTTCAAGGTTCGATGGAAATCCCAAGAGAGGTCCAGAGCTTATGTCTTAGTAGTTTACTATTTGAGGGAACGCGAGCATCAATTCCAGACAGAAATATCAACACTCTTCACCAAATATGCTACTCTGTCGTCAAGTGCTGTGTGATAAGCCTTGAGGACAAGGCTGTTTAACGGGTGGGTGAGACTATTTTTTATCACCTCGTATTTTAGTATCGTCATTTTTTTTGTATGACCATTTTTGACTATTTTCCTAAATAATATAAATTTTTAGGTTTTTAGCGTATTTGCTTCTAAAAACCGATTAAACTTTTAAATAGTTTAAATTCGCGTTTACAAACTGAAAATGATCATACATATGTTAACGGGTAATTTTAAAACGATTAAATTGTTCTACATAAGCAAGTACCGTTGTATTTGGTATTATTATTGAGGAATAATTAATAAACTTTTTTTGTTCATCTCTATTTTTTATTGTAGACTACGTTTTTTAAAATGTTCCGTTTCATAATAAAAATAAGTTTTAGGCATACCCGGAAGTTCCTTAAAACCTAACTACTCATTAACGAATACCCTACGCACACCCCACCACCCCCCCCCCCACCCCCCCCCCCAACGATTGATATACCCAATACTCAAAATATTTAACAAACATTTAGATCATTTACATATAATGCCGAAATTTAGAGGATGAGAACAATAGTCATCACTTTATATAATATCTAGATAATATCTAGATATTACATAAAGTAAACTCTTACACATTTAATCAAACTTGTCATGCTTAACTTAACTAGGGTTAGAAAGTAACTAGGGTTAAGTTAACAAGATATTTATACTATAAATAAGCCATGCATGCATGAGAAATGTTACATACTTTCATACTTAACAAATTACACTTTCTTCCTCCCTTTTGCACCCTCAAAACCCACGGCACACTTTGGCCATAAAAACAAATCCATACTTTGATTTTGTAAAATCATACAACCCTTTACACAACATACTTAAGGTACTCTAAGGTGTTGGGAAGCATTGGTTCTTCATTTTCAAGAAATAAGAAGAAAAAGGAAGGATTAGGGTTTTGAAAACCTAATCTTGGGTTATAAGCTTGGAAGCTTTATTTTTGAATCTAAACACGGGTTTAGAACTTATTTCACATCTTCTTACATCATTACATAAGGTTTGCTTAATTCTTTATTCTGTTCCTTTCTTATGATTATATGTATTACTTGTTAAATATAGCCAAATCACCACTAATGACATTTAAATGTTTAAATGGATTTAGTATTAGTTTTTCATATTTAGTTTTAACTCGTATTATCATGTCCTAATGTTATATATATCATGGTAAAGTAAATATTATAAGTTTTGTTAATATTAGAGAGTAAGTATAATACATGTTTAAAGCTAATTAGGGTTTTATAAGTTTCTTAAACTTCACATGTGAAAATAATGAAAGTAAAAGGATTGAACTTGTTACAATGAAATTATAAGGACTAGGGATGATATTAGATATTATTATAAGTACCACATATGTAAAATATGTTTTTAAGAGATTTTATAGTAAACTACTAAGTTAATAATACATAAATCAAGTTTTCTTTATAAGTTATTACTACTACTTTTTGGACTGTCTAAATTCGAATCTAGACGTAGGTTATTATTTTATAAAAATTTTACAGTCTCGTGAACGATTCCATAATGATAAGAAACTTGAAAAACCGGATCCTTATAACGACATAGATACGTAAAAACGAGTTTTCGACTATAAATAACTTTTATAAAACTTTTTTTATAAAAAGGTTACTATTCATTACAGCATCTTTGATGTTTAGAACACCTAAAATATGTATAACTTTGATTACTGAGATCGTACACGCAAGAACTCGTTCGAACGGAAATAGAACGAGTAAATTACGACATTTATCGATAATAAAGTTTATTAAAGTAATTTATAATCATGAAACAGTACAAATCACTATTCTTCAGTAGATTTATCTTTATAAAATATATACTTTTATATTTATGTGAACGTACTCGAAGGATCACTAAATCGGAGTTAAAACGAATAAGTCTTAGCGCGATTACGATGTTTTTCGCTAATTAAAGCCTACAACGACCTAATGAGCTGTTGTGAACAGTAATTTTACTATTCATCACAGAATTTATAAACTTTAATATTGTAATATTTTGATCACTCGTCTTACTACGATGACGTGGACGTAAGAACGCGAATGCAACGGGCTTAAAACGACCAAGTTAGGTCATTTTACGAATAAGTACTATTTATAAACGTTTTTCACTTTATATATACTTTTTTACTAAAATGATTAGTCTCGGGTGATTATGCTATATAGACTATTGAGTGGTTTATCAAAAGTGCTATATTACTAGGGTGTTTTCTTACATGAGGCCTTTCGGATGGGTATCGTTGAGTTGTTGGATGTACGATTTAAAGTGTCCTTAAACTCCTCGTACGTCATGTCATGACCCTTTATTTATGATAGCCCGAACGATTGTTTACGATGTAAAACTTATAAGATTATATTCAGTATTGTTAATTTAAAAGTACTCATGTACTTATACAGCCTTAATTTATATAGGTTGCGTTTATCGGTTTCTTCCTGTGTGACGTTTTATTAGAGATTAATTGAGCTATCTGTACTCATAGGTGAGTTCAATAGCCCCACTTTTTACCGTTTTACTGATTTATATTATTTGGGTGAGAACATGCTTTGTTTATACTATGACGACAAGTGTTGATAAGTAGTTGTGTAATTGTGATGTGTTGCCTAAAGTAGCGATAACCCTCATGAGCCATTTTTCTGAACTGTTCATTGCATAGATCTGTAGTGTGAATTACATTATGTGAGCGCGAATGATTATAAATAGATCCTATTGGGATTAACCTCCCGTTTGGGTGATTAGCTATCACTTAAGGGAACGAACGTTGGACCATGTCGACTTAGATGTTGGGGTTAAACATCTGTACGGGAAATAATGCATTAAATAGCAAATATAGGTTGAGCTTCGGTGTCATGTGCCTTAGTGCCTACAGTAATCTGGTTTTGTGATTGTTGGCATATGTTGTAATAACTGCAATAAAAGTCTTGTCAGTCCTGAATAATTTAATAACATTTACCTATGATTTCACCAACAATTTGGTTGATGTTTTAAGCATGTTTTCAGGGGTCATTAGGCACGAGATGCAAGGATGCATTGAGATAATGTTTTGGATTGTACAGTTAAGACTTTTGTGTATACATGTTTGGGACATATATGTTGTCTTTTGTAATATGAACAAAGAACAAGGAAGCTATAGCTTTTTGTAATTATATTTTTAATCAAATGTATCAGTTTAAACGATTTTGTGTGCTTTCTTATATATTATCTTGTGTTGTTGTTCTTGAAGTAACATGCCCCGGATCCTTATTCGCTGCGACATTTTGGGGTGTTACAGTTGGTATCAGAGCCAAGGTTTAGCGAACCAGAGTCATAATTGTGTTTTGCTGGACTTATAACCATTTTAAACATTGCATACATACAAAAGGGTTTTTACGGAGTATTCATATACAAGTATTGCATTTAGTCGGTTAGGGCTATATACATGCATATATTGATATAGTGTTTGTTTTATAATATATTACGTATATAAGGATGATAGTCTTATATTAATATGCTTATATAAGCTAATTTTTGATTTCAGATACGATCATGTCAGATTCTGAGCACTCTACGGTTACATACACATCTCTATCGGAGGACGATTTATACATGGGGTCACCAGGAGTCGAGGTACATATTTATGAGGGACCACCATCGCCAGACTACATAATGGCCCTGAATGGTACACAATCACCGTTTTATGGTGCCTGGCACAGAGGAGCCAGTGCAGGCACCCCTTCACCTAACTACATACCCATTTGTTCACGGGAGCTGTCTACCGGAGTCTTAACCGGTAGTCGATGAGCGTATTCCTCGCTGAGGAGCAGCCTCTCGCCCTGCTGCTGACTCACACCCTCATCACAGTCACCCAGGGTATCTTCCGGAGGTACGTACCTGAGGAGGACCTAGAGGAGGATGTCGAGGAAGATCTGAAGGAGGATCCAGCCGACTATACCTGCTGAACAGAGGAGATGATGATGATGAGCACTTAGTCTCCTGCCCGAGCCCTGCAGCTGTTGCTTATTCAGCTGACCAGGACCCATACATTGCTTATCGCGTCATAGCTAGGATGTCCATCCGAACCCAGGCGCCGACACCTTTCCTCTCCGAGGAAGTTGCTGAGAGAGGATTGCCTTAACCTACTCCACCACCATCACTCTCTCTCCTATTCATCACCACTTCCTCAGATACCCTCTCCACATTACCTATCACCACAACACAACACCTTAATCCCTTCTTATGCTGAGGAGTCTCTGGGATCCCGAGCTGTTGGGATTCGACGGGGGAGAATGCGCTACCATTCGTTCTTGATACTGTGATTCCTGAGATGTGGTTACCGCTTGTAAGAGGCTGTGTGTACTACTCCCTGGTCCTGGATATGAGGTCGGGGAGAGTTCGGCAGTGGGATGCAGGTGGGTTGGACCTACCCAAGCTAGGCTGAACCTATATGGATTTGCTGATTCATTAGAGGCGCTCCAGGACGCGGATGTTAAGAGAGTTAGGCTATGGTATTAGGATACTTGGATGATTTGTTGGAGCCAATCAGGAAGATAGCACCGTCCATCCCTGAGGGGTCAAACCAGAGAGTTATTTGGAGGGGGTTGTCTTCTGCTGTTGACGAGGAGGATGTGGATATATATTCTCAGCTAGATGTTGCACGATATGAGCGAGCTCTACTTTAGAGCGAGTTAAACATGTTGGAGAGTGATTGGCCCTTCCATGACGCACAGCGTATCTGATGGAGGAGGAGGCCAGATATCACGTGCTGTTGGGCAAATCGATGGATGCTTGTGACAGAAGCATTTCCGAGGGTATATTACTTCGGACTACGGTCATGACTCAGCAGTCAGAGATCGTTGAGTTACGGGCAGCAGACCAGAGGAGATAGACAGTGATTTCAGAGCTGCTAAAAGCAGACTATCGGAGGCAGAGGCAGTTAGTGAGACCTGTGATAGTGAGAGCCTCAAGGCTAAGATGTGATGATACAGAGACAGCAGGGACATGCTAAGGAATCCTGCAGTGCAAGAGCTACCAGAGGGAGGCCGGGTAGTAGTGCTTGACTGGATTATGATTGTAGCTACTGTACAGTGCTGATATGTATGATGGGTTCGTTCCCCAGCTTGCAGCTGTAGAGATCTTTTGTTTTTACTAGTACTCTGTAGATCCTTTTGTTCATATATCGGGCTACTTTGTTTACAGCCTATAGTACTTTACGAGTATATCTAGGCTAGTATGGCTTTAGGTTATCTTGTCTTGTACCTAGTTGTTATTGATCGTTTTGTATATAAACCAATCTATGTATTATTTTCCAAGTTATATATGAGAAGGTTGGATTATGTTTTAGTATGAAAATCGAGTTCTATTGTGAATAAATGTCGATTTGTTAGATTTTCAATATTTGTGTATTTCACCTTTGTTGGAATCTCGTTTTATTCATTATGTATATTCGGGTTGGTTAAGATTTTTGAAATCTAACGGGGTGTTATGTTTTCTTGTGATTTAAGAAAATGGCACCAAGAGGAAGGCTCCCACAAAGGAACAGAGGTCTAGGCCAGTGCACCACAACTCTCCCCACAGTTACTACAACTCCAGACAACTGTACAGACACCTACTCTACCACCACCTCGGTCACCAGTGCCCAACTACAGGCCATGATCGACGAGGGTGTCAATGCTGTTTTAGCAGCACGTGCTGCAACCCGGAATGGCGACGATAGCCATACCTCAGGAACTGGTGCAAGAAGGAATGAACGCACTGTGCGGGAGTGCACCTATCAAGACTTCATGAAATGTCAACCCTTATTCTTCAGGGGTACAGAAGAAGTGGTCAACTGACCCAGTTTTTGAGAGATGGAAAACTGTATTCAGCATATAGTAATTGCACAAATGGAGAATCAAGTGAAGTTTGCCACTGTACTCTAATGGGGAACTGCTACTAACGTGGAACTCACATTGCTAGGACAGTGGGACTTATGATGTTGCGTATGCGTTGCGTGGTCTGACTTGAAAAAGACGATGACAACTAAATATTGTCAAGGAATGAGATCAAGAAAAATTTGGGACGAGTTGTGGAACCTAAAAGTACAAGGCACCGATGTGGGTAGCCTATAAGCTGTAACGATTCTCAGGAGCTTGCATTTGCTGAGTGACAGGATGTTCCCTGAAGTAGCTGTACAAAATTGACAAGATATGTCGGTGGATGGCCCGACCCAATTTAATCAAGTGTTGGTGGCATCGAAGACCAAAGACCATGCTGGAGGTATTGAGATGGCAACTGGCTTGATGGAAGGAGGATTAAACGCTTTGGATGGAGGCGACAGGAAAACAGAGGAGGTTGGAAGATACTCCTCGAAAATAACCAAAAACCAGCAGTACAAAAAGGCAGAATACAGGCAGGTTATGCTGCACAGTGCGGAATGGTGACAGGGGAAAAACCGTAGGAAGGGATAAACCTACGATGTCCAAGTGTACTTCAACCATCACGGTTCCTTGATTACCAAAATGCCCTAAACTGCAGGAAAACTTGGTCACCTGGCAAGGATGTAGGAGCGGCCTGCGTCTGCAAACAAAGCAACAACCGCAAACAACAAAACAAACAACCGTAACTAACAACAACCCAAGAGTCCCGAAGGGGCAAATACTAAATGCCATTGCTTTGCTTTGAGTGTGGACTCCAGGCCACTTCAGGAGCAACTGCCCCAGGTGGAGACAGAATTCAGGGAAATGTCGCGGTGTAGCCAGGACTTATGCAGTGGGGTCGCAGGGCAAAACCCAGAACAACAACGGTTGTGACGTGTACGTTTCTCCTAAAACAACGTTGTGCTTTCCATTTTATTTGATACTGGTGCAGTATGAAGTTGTGGTGTTCAATTTAGTGCTTTGATTATATAGCCCCACTACATTTGGTCAATGGTTATAACGTGGAATTAGCTGATGGTAGAATAATTTAGGTAAATACGGTATTACTGGATTGCACGTTAAATTTTCTGAACCATCCATTTCACGTCGACCTAATGCTTGTTGAAATGGGTACTTATGACGTCATAATTGGCATGGACTGGTTGACAAAATACCAGGCCGTTATTGACTGTGCTAAGAAGATCGTTCGTATTCCCTTTTGGGAGCAAAACCTTAATTTTTCATGGAGACGGAAGTAGAAATAAACGCGGGACTCGATTAAACATCATCTCGTGTACCAAGGCCCAAAAATATGTGCTACAAGGATGTCACATCTTTTTGGCACATATTACCATCAAGGAGACTGGAGACAAGTCGAAGAAGAAGCAATTGGAAAAGGTACCGATCGTCAAAAATTTCTCCGAAGTATTTCCCGAGGACTTGCCAGGCCTTCCACCTACCAGACAAGTGGAATTTCATATCATATCGATCTAGTACCTGGTGCTTGCACCTGTAGCAACGGGCACCTATCGATTGGCCCCATCAGAAATGAAAGAATTGGCGGACAACTACGAAAGAAGCTTTCCGATAAAGGCTTATAAGACCTAGTCATCGCCAGGGGAGCACCAGTTCTATTCCGCAAGAAAAAGATGGATCGTTACGGATGTGCATAGTTATCGGGAACTAAAACAAACTAACGGTGAAGAACCCTAACCACTACCAAGAAATCTGATGATTATTCGATCAACTTCAAGGTTCGGCGTGTTTACTCAAAAATCGACCTAAGTCTGGTTATCACCAATTGAAGTGTTCGAGAGAAGAAATCTCGAAGTACTGCCTTCAGAACTCGATATGGACAAACGAATTCCAAGTCATGCCGTTTGGTTTGACCAACGGCACCTGTCTGTGTTTATGGACCTCATGAACCGAGGAGTGCAAACCTTATCTAGACAAATCGTAATTGTCTTTACATTGACGATATTTTGATCAATTCCATGAGCAATCAATGAACATCGAAGAGCATCTGAAGATAATATTGGAGTTGGTGAAGAAATAGGATTGTATGCAAATTTTCCAAGTGTAATATGGCTTCCAAATTACAGTTCCTCTCGGTCACGTGATTGATAATAAAGGCATTCACGTAGATCCAGCCAAGATCGAATCCGTTAAAGATTGGGCATCTCCTAAAACACCAACGGAGATTCGTCAGTTTTTAGGTCTTGCTGGGTATTATCGGCGATTCATTGAAGGGTTTTCAAAGATCGCCAAACCAATGACCAAGCTCACTCAAAAGAAGGTCAAGTTTGAGTGGGGTGACAAACAAGAGGCAGCGTTCCAGTTATTGAAGCAGAAGTTGTGTAGTGCACCAATTCTGGCTTTACCCGAAGGAAGTGAAGATTTTATCGTATACTGCGATGCTTCAAAGAAGGGTTTGGGCGCTGTGTTGATGCAAAGAGAAAAGGTGATTTCTTATGCATCACGCCAGTTAAAGATCCATGAGAAAAACTATACTACTCATGATCTGGAACTTGGAGCAGTAGTGTTTGCTCTGAAGATTTGGAGACACTATCTGTATGGTACCAAGTGTACGGTGTTCACTGATCACAAGAGTTTACAGCATATTCTTAATCAGAAGGAATTGAACATGAGACAACGCCGATGGTTAGAGTTGCTGAGTGACTACGATTGCGATATTCGTTATCACCCAGGGAAGGCAAATGTCGTTGCTGATGCTTTGAGCAGGAAAGAACGGGAACCACCGTTAAGAGTTCGAGCTTTAGTCATGACTATTGGCTTGGATCTTCCTAAGCAAATCTTAAATGCTCAGACTGAAGCACGGAAACCAGAAAACATCAAGAATGAGGATGTTTGGAGGTATGCTGAATTGAAAATAGCTAAGTACCAGAGGCGATTAGAACAGAAAAGTTGAACCCGTACGATGGAACCCTATGCCTCAAATGGCAGGAGTTGTTACTTGTAAGGCGATTTGCGTACAGTGGATCATAGCCTCGAGTCCCACAAATCGAAGTATAACGCTATCCATCCATGTTCCGAGAAAATGTACCAAGACGTAAAGAAGCTAATATTGTGGCCCAATCTGAAAGCTGATATCGCCACCATATTTTAGAAGAGCTTGACCTGTGCTAAGTTGCAGGCCGAACAACAAACAATCGGGTTTTGTTGGTACACCCCCAATACCTCAATGGAATGGGACATATCACAATGGATTTGTCACAAAGCTTCCTAGGGTCTCACAAGGGGTATGACACCATTTTGGGTATTCGTTGACCGTCTAAACAAAGTCAGTCAATCTTTATACCCATGAAAGAAACTGACCCTTTGGAGAAACTAGCAAGATTGTACCTGAAGGAAGTAGTAACAAGGCATGGGATACGGACTCCCAAATTATTTGTGATCGAGAAACCCTAGTTTAGCACTTCGAAATTCTTGAGACACTCAAAAAGCTTTGGGTACAATTTTAGATATGAGTACGGCATAATTCATCGCCGCAAACTGACGGACAAAAAAGTGAGAGAAACCATTCAACTACTCGAAGATATGCTATAGAGCTTTGAGATCGACTTGGGAATGGTTGGGTTAAAAAACATTTGTGGCCATTGGGTCGAGGTTTTTCATACAATAACAGTTATCATGCTAGCATTAAGGCTGCACCCTTTGAGGCACTTTACGGTAGAAAAGTCCGTTCGCACTGTTTGTTGGGCTGAGTTGGAGAGTTCAACTCACCGGTCCCCAGAGATAGTACAAGAGACGACTGAGAGAATTCTTTCAAGTTAAGCAGAGGATGCAACTGCTCGTGATAAGACAAAGAGCTATCCTGATTGAACGAAAAGCCGATGGAGTTTGAGGTTGGAGATAAAGTGATGCTCAAGGTTTCGCCTTGGAAAGGGGTTGTACGTTTTGGCAAACGAGGGAAATTAAATCCCAGGTTTGTTGGACCTTTCAAGTAATAAAAAGGGTTGGAGACGTTGCATACAAGCCGAGCTTCCTGAGACTGAGCAAATTCATAATACATTTCACGTGTCTAACTTAAAGAAGTGTTAATGCCGACTGAACCCATAGCCGTTCCGTTGGATGTGGACCTACAATTTGATGACATCTTCAGTTTGTCGAGGAGCGATAGAGATCACAGATCGTGAAGTTAAACGGTTGAAGCGAAGCCGTATCCCATTAGTCAAGGTTCGATGGAACTCCAAGAGAGGTCTAGAGTTTACATGGGAACGCGAAGATCAATTCACGAAGAAAGAATATCCATACCTCTCTTCACCAAACTGCATACCGTCTTCAAGTGCTTTGTGATAAGCCTTGAGGACAAGGCTCATTTAACGGGGGGAGACTATAACACCTCGTGTTTTAGGTCATTGTATGACATTATGAAAATTCATATTATTTTCTTAAGGGTTTTCGCGTTTTGCTCTTAAAAAACCGTAAACGTTAAGTTAAATCGCGTAAACTGAAAATGATCATACAATGTAAACGGGCATTAAACAATTAAAACGTTTGCATTAAGCAAGTGTTATAAGGATTATTATGAGATAATTAAATAACTTTGTCATTCTTATTTTTATTGCTCTCTAACAATGATTACGTTTCATAATAAAATACGTTTAGGCATACCCGGAAGTTCTAAAACCTAACTACGCCTAAACGAATACCCACGATTATACCCAATACTCAAAATATTAAATATAACATCACATATATACATAAAATGCCGAAATTTTTGAGATTGGATCAAGTGTCATCATATTACATAATATCTAGATATTATCATAAAGTAAACTCTTACACATTTTTCCAACTTGTCATGCTTAACTTAACTAGGGTTAGAAAGTAACTAGGGTTAAGTTAACAAGATATTTATACTATAAATAGCCATGCATGCATGAGCAAAGTTCATACTCTTCTATACTTAACCAAATTTCATTTTCTTTCTTCCTTTTCTTCTCCAAAACTCACGGCAACATTAAGCCACAAAACAAAATTCATAACTTGATTTTGTAAGATCATATAACCCTATACACAACATACTTAAGGTATTCTAAGGTGTTGGGAAGCATTGGTTCATCATTTTCAAGTAATAAGAAGAAAAAGGAAAGATTAGGGTTTTGAAAACCTAATCTAGGGTTATAAGCTTGGAAGCTTTATTTTTGAATCTAAACACGGGTTTAGAACTTATTTCACATCTCTTACATCATTACTAAGGTTTACTTATTCTTTATACTTTTCTTTCTTATGATTTTATGTATTACATGTTAAATATAGCCATAATCACCACTAATGACTTTTAAATGTATAAAATGGATTTTTATTTGAGTTTATCAATTTATACACTTATTCTTATGTCATATGGTCCTATATATCATGGAAAAGTAAAGATAAAAGTATGTTAACTTATGGATTAAGTATAAACATGTTTATGTTAAATTAGGGTTTTATAATGTTTCTTAAACTTCACTTATGAAAATAATGAAAGTAAAAGGGTTGAACTTGTTACAATGAAATTATATGGACTAGGGATGATATTAGACTTTATTATAAGTGCCACATATGTAACGATATGGATATAAAGATTTTATAGTAAACTACTAAGTTAATAATACATAAAAACAAGGGTTTTATAAAGAAACATACATGAATACATATGGGCTGCCTAAATTCGAATTTTGGACAGTAGGTTATGATATTTTATAAAAATAATACGCCTCGTGACGATTCCATAATGATAAGAAACTTGAAAAACCGATCTATAACGAAAAAGATACGTTAAAAACGAGTTTACGACTATAAAAACTTTATAAAACTATTTTTATAAAAAGTTACTATTCATTACAGCAACTTTTACTTTTAAAACCTCTAAAATATGATATAACTTTTGATTACGAGATCGTACACGCAAGAATCGTTAAAAACGGAACTATAACGAATAAACTAACGAACGTTTTCGATAATTACAGTTTATAAAAGTAATTTTATAAACTAGAACATAAAAACGTCACTATTTCATCATTGGATAAATATGTGAGATATATAAATCTTTTAATATACTGAACGTACTCGAAGGAATCGAAAAAATCGGAGATTAAAACGAAAAGTATCGCAAATACAAGTTTACGCTAATTAAAACCCTAAAACGACAAATGAGGGCTTCATGAACAGTAATTTTTCCATTACATTCACAGAATTTATTAAAACTTTAAAAATGTATATCTATTTTGATCGATCCGTCTTTACTACGAAACGTGGACGAAGAAACGCGAGCAACGGGTTTAAAACGACCAATGAGGTCATTTTTAACGAAAAGTTAGATTTATAAACGATTTCACCCTTATAAATATTATTTTAACTAAAACGATTAGTCGGTGATTATGCCTATAGAAATATTGAGTGGTTATCAAAGATGCTATATTATAGGGAGTTTCATAATGAGGCCTTCTTCGGATGGCGTATCGATGAGTTGTTGGATTTTATGATTTAAAGTGCCTATAACTCCTCTGTACGTCATGTCATCGACCTCTTTATTTAATGATAGCCCGAACGATAGTACGCTGTAACAACTATAAGATTATATTCAGGTTTTTAATTAAAAGAACTCAGTACTTATACAGCCTTAATTTAAATAGGTGCATTTATCGTCTTGTGTGACTTTTATCTAAGATAAATTGAGAGCTATCTTGTACTCAAGGTGAGTTCTATAGCCCCAACTATTTAACAGTTTTCTGATTTATTATTTACTTGGGGTGAGACAAGCTTGTTTTTATAATTGGACGCAAGTTGTTGAAAGTATATTGATTATGTGTGCCTAAGTAGCAAATAACCCCCTGAGGCCCCTATCATTGAAACTGTCAATTGCATAGATGTCGTTGCTTACATTATGTGAGCGCGAATGAGATTAAATAGTATCTAATGGAATTTTACCTCCCCGTTTGGTTGATTAGCAATCACTAGGAACGAAACGTTGACCATGTCGGACTTGGATGTTGCGGGTTAACAACATCTGTACAGGGCAAAATAACTGCTATAATAGCAAATAATAGGTTTGAGCTTTTTTTCGGTGATCAAAGACATATTGCAATAGTAATCTGGTTTTGTGATTGTCTTGCGCATATGTTGTAAACATCCACGTGAAAGTCTTTGAGGTCCTGCATAATTTAAATAACATTAACCATGAATTCACCACCAAATTTTGTTGACTGTTTAAAAGCAATGTTTTTCGAGGAGGTCATTAGGCAGAGATGCCAATGATGCATTGGATTGTAACAAGTTAAAGCCTTATGTATACATGTTTTGGGAAATATATGTTGTCTTTTGTATATGAAAACAAAGAACAAGTAAATGCTATAGCTTTTGTAAGATATCTTTTATTTAAATCCAATGTAATCAAGGTTAAACGACTTTTGTGTCGTTCCTTATATATCTTGTGCTGTTGATCTTGAAGTATAACAATGCCCCGATCCTTATTCCGCTGCGACCCATTTTGGGGGTGTTACACTTTTTGTAATGTACGTGTTCACTTTAAATCATAAGCGATAGGTTAAATCGCGTACGCCAAAAATTAGCGTTCAATGTAAACGGGCATCAAACAATTAAATGTTTACATCAATCAAGGGTTATATAATTATTTTGAGGATAATTATTAACTTTGTTCATTTTATTTTTATCGGATACGTAAAGTGTAATACGTTTCACATAAATTACTTTAGGGTAACACTCACGCCCGAAACCAAAAAACTTTTCTACGCTTCAACAAATACCCACATTTATACCCCATCCTAAAGTTGCAAAAATATATCATGTATAATCACTCTTATACAAAATTCTGCAGTTATATACAAAGATATACATGAAAAGTGAAAGGAAACTTACAACTTGGTCAAAAGAACACCATACTTCATAAATGCAACACCATGCTTTGTTTCTTTGACTTAGACCAAGACCAAGCCCATCCCTAAGACCTAAAGAACCATCCATGAACCATACCAAGTTTTCCCCTTTGACTAGATATACACCTTAAATACAAGTATTCATCTAGTAAGAGAGAAATCTACACAGTTAACACATAGTAAAAATCAACCAACCCTCCCTTTTCTCTCTATCTAGGCCACGGCAAGAATCTAAGCCACCACACATAACCCATAATCAATTTTTAAACAACCCATAACACTTCTATACACATCTATCAAAGCATTCTAAGGTGTTTCCATCCATGAATCACCATTTACAATTGATTAAGCAAGTAACAGAAACTAGGGTTTTGTTAAGGAAAGCTAGGGTATTTCTTTGTGCAGCTAGGATTATTTGTGGCTAAACAAGGGTTTAGGCACTTGATCATCATCATCATCTCACATCATAAGGTCTATTTAAACTCTTTATGTTCTTATAATTTTCATTTTTATGCATATGATTATTCTATTTAGCTTTAAATCACCATTTAGGATCATTAACATGTAAAGAGAATTTTTTATTTGTTGTCATCATAATGGTACACATTTATAATAGTCCTATGATGTTGTTTTACATCATTGCGTAAAATGGTCCCAACAAGTGATTTACACTTTTGGTTATGTTATAAAAATGAATCTCTCTCAACGACGAGGGGGGTATATACATCATACTCGTCTACACATAGGTTACTTAAGAAAGTATGGTTTTAAAGTGTGTTAAAATGGATTGTTAACATGGTATCTTGGACATATGAGTGACTACTATGGACAATGGACACGTAATATATGTATGATTTATAAAAATATATGATATATGCGAACTTTGGTAAAATACCAAATGGTAAAGTATAAAGAAAAGATCAAAAATTGGATTCAACAACCTCAAGCAAACATTCTGTCCAAGATTCGAATTTTGCAAATCCATTTTATGTTTTTAATAAGATCATACATTTTCACGAGACGATTCCGAAAAGGTAAGAAATCTTGTTAATGATTAATAAACGAAAAAGTTACGTTAAAAAACGAGTTAGACGTTAATAAACGATAGTCGTATTGAAATTTTTATAAAAGACATTATTTTAATAAAAAATTATAAAAACAAGTGTTGATCTTTTTAACAAAAAATACATATTTTTAGATCTAAAAATGATAAGAAATCGTAATTTTTCAATTAATAACGAACGAGTTATTAATTCGCGAGTTTACCGATAATTATACTTTTATAAAACTATTTTTAAAAAAAAAACAGTTTACTATTCATGACAGAAAGTTAATTTTTTGTAAACCTCAATGAATATATAGAACTTATCAAATTACGAGAACGCCCGAAAGAATCACTAAAAACGGATCATAACGAATAAAATACAGACGTTTACGGGTTTTTCGACAATTAAATTCGTAAAAAATATATATAAGGTCTTAAGTAACAGTAAATTTTTTACTGTTCACATAACAGAATGATCCGAAAATTCGAAAATGTCAATTTATGATAACTCGTCTTGATACGAAAAGATGGGCATAAGAAACGCGAGAATCGGGTTTAAAACGCGAAAGTTACGCCAGTTTTGCTAAAACGGTAATTATAAACGTTTTTAACTTTATTAAACACAATTTTACCAAAACCATTAGTTGGTGATTGAGCTATATAGAAATTTATGTGGTTATTCAAAGTAACTATATTACAAGGAGTTTCATAGATGAGCCTCTTTCGGATGGCGTACGACGAGTTGTTGGATGTTACGAGTTAAAGTGTCCAACTCCTTCGTTACGTCACAGGCATGACCTCTTTAAATTATGATAGCCCGAACGATAGTACGATGTAACAACTATAGGATTATATTCAATGTTATCAATTAAAGTACTCGGTACTTATACGACCTATGATAATTTAGGTTGCATTCGATCTTTTACGTGACGCATTATCTGCGATATTTGGATTATCAGAACTCAAGGTGAGTTCATAGCCCCACGTTTTACATGCTTTTGTTTTACAAAGTTTTTGGGGTGAAAAACATGCAATGTTTTACAACTGGACACAAGTGGTTAAGTTTCATATTATGATTACATGTTGCCTAAGTAGCGATAACCCAATCTGAGCCCATTATCATGAACTGTTAATTACGAGCGCGAATGTTATAAATAGATCTATTGGGTTTGACAACCCCGTTCGGGTGATTAGCTATCACTAGTGAAACGAACGTATACCATGTCGAATATAGGATGTTGCGGGTTAGAACATCACCACGGGCAAAATAGGCCATTAATTTGGCATCCATACATGTCAAGCATCAGTGTCATGAGCTTAGAGCAACGTAATTACATTTATATGATATCTGCATCTGTTGCATTATCATACACTTAGGAGATCTTGTGGTCCTACAATATATGATTTATCAAACCTATGAATTCACCAACATTATTGTTGACGTTTTAAAGCAATGTTTTTCAAGGAGATCAGATAAGCAGCAAGAGGTACAAGGGATACCATTGGGTGGTTTGAATTTGGATGTCAAGCATTAAAATTTGGCACATTTTTCATTTTGTTATCTGTTAAGGGCTGCAAATCCTTTGTATTTTGATCAAGTAACCAGTTAAGCTTCGGGCTTATGAACAATTACTTTGTTAAATCCAATTGTTATCGGTTTTAAACGACTTTTTGGTCGTTCTATATATATCTTGTGTTATTGATCTATGAAGTAACATGCCCCAGACCCTTATTCCGCTGCGACCCAATTTGGGGGTGTTACAGATTGGTATCAAGAGCCAAGGTTATAGAGAACCAGGTCAAATGTTTTTGCTGGACTATAACCGTTTTCAAAAGTTGTTTTTTAAACAAGGGATTTACCACGGGGGACAATACATATGTGCAGAAACATTCATGCATTACACTACTTGTTGCATTAGTTGGTTGGACTAGATGCATTCATAAATGATATACGTGTTTCTATTATCATTACGTCTATTACTATGAGGGTAATATTGTATATATACCAAAGATGAGTTTGCATTCTTTGCGCACAACCTACATTATTTATATAATGGCTCATTTATTAAATAGGGGATTATTTTTTCTTAGGCAAGAGTAGCCGATCAGCTCGTAGTCCTCAGCGCTACCAAACGATTAAGCTTATCGAATAGAACCTAACTATCATTCATTTATGGCCCTAATTGCAAAACTCGTATTTACCATACACCTTATAAAATATATTTAATATAATTTACAGTTTTTGCTCTTTGAAAAAAGCTGTTATGTGCTCATTATCGACAGTTACCTACACACCTGTTCATATTAGTTCCGAGCCATAGAGATTCCAGTGAGCTTTCTATGATGAGCTAGAGGGACATAATGAAGGATCAACCTTCTATCTTATCTTGCTGATGGCCCACCCTACAGCCTTATCACCAAGCTACATTGCTAACTTCAATCCGGAGGAGGATGAAGAGGACCCTGAGGAGGATCCTGCAGACTATCCTGCCAATGAAGGAGACAATTCTAATGATGAGTCATTTGATGATGACAACGATGATGATGATGTTGAGAAGGATGAGGAGGAGGAGGAGGAGGAGCACCTAGTCCGGCCGACCCTTTCTGCTTGTACATAACATATGATCCTAGTCCCTCAAGCTGAGAATACAAAGCATTTGAGACTGAATAATCTCTTCTACATCACCCACCTCTTCACACCATATCATCTTGTCTTTTGAGACCAAATCCCGTGCAGTACGGATATCTATTTAATACCATACTCCACGATCATCATCTACCAAGGCATGCATTACTGAGTTTGCTGCTGCACTACCTTCATCATCACCACCACCAGAGAATGTTGAGTCACTTAAAGATAACATAAGAGTCTAGCATCTAGAATCTTAGAGGCACCCTGGCCATAGACAAATAGATTTGTCAGTGTAGCTCATTTTGTATTCCACTAAACTTGAGTAATACTCAGTTGGTAGCGTTAATAAAAAGCTTGTACTCTTTTACTCATGTAAAACGATGTATTAAGTATTAACCTACAATGTTGGTTATGATCATGCTACAAATATTGTGATTTATTTATGCCATGGTTGCTATTATCTTATATCTCTGCATAACATGGTCTCACCTTACATATATGTTAGGATCACGGAGTGTCATGATTTTCCTCTGGATGAAACTTCATGTACATTTTGTTCTCTGTGATTTTCAGGAAATGATGACAACTGTTAATCAAAGAAGCGTGTTAGAAATAGAGCGGGTTATAGCCGAGCGAGTGGCTAATGCATCGAGGCTATTGCCATTTAGAAAGACAAAACCAACATGGCCCCCGTAAGTCAATAAAGCCAGACCGAACAACCAGAATGCAAGGTAGCAGAGAATGCTTAACAACAAGGAGAAAGTAGGAAGGAACCACAATGGGCAATGGTACTGCAACGTTCCGGGAATATACAAGAAGGTTGACCCACATATCCCAGGATTGTAGAATCCTTCTGCTGCTTTAGAGGAATCAACGAACTCACGCCGGTTATGAGTGTGGAAGTCGGAGGACACTTCAAGATGAGTGTCCAATAAGTGAAAGTTCCAGAAAACTGTGGATACAAAAGATCAGCACTCTTGCTGAACGCCAGACCTGAGACAAGAGAAAGTTTTGAAAACACTTCCCGAAAATAGTCAGAATCAACAACAACATCATCAAGAGGCAAAACACCAGCAGGGCATACACTGCTGATCGGTGATAAGAAACCATATGGGGATCTAGAACCCCCTGTGGCTCAAAGTGCAATTAACCACCAAGACGGTTCCGTCTCCAAAGTGCTATAAAATTTAACAAATAGGTCACATCGCCCTTGACGTAGGGGTACGGGAAATGACCAATGCTGTTAACTAACCAAATGGGTACTGGTGGCAAGTCAGAAGGCTATTAGCTAAGAAATTGGGCTTCAAGGGCACAACAGAGGGATTGCTCAGATCACCAAAGTCATAAGAAACCAAATGGAGGACTAGAGCACATGGAGTGGGTGCATACCTTAAGAGTAGGAGAAACCGATCAAGACCGCCTAACAACAAAAAAGCAGGATGAGATCGAAGCTTAAAAGATAAAGTCAACTCGCCTTGCCTAGCAAACCCTAAGTTGGAACTATCTTAAACTTTATTTCCTTAGGAGTTCTCGTTGTATTTCCCTAAAATTTTAGTTGTACGAATGATTTCAAATTATCTATCAAATTATCATATTATGAGAATTTCGTCAATATTAACGTAGGTTCCTTATTCACTCTTTCAAACTACTCTCACGATTATCATGAAATTATAACGCTATTTTGACGAAAATGAGCAATGCATCGTTAGTCCTCAATTATACATGGCCTGATCAACTATGTATACATTCAGGAGTACATGCCGTGCTGAGAGTAGTCACTCTAAAAACCTCTTGTTAAGGAAATAATTTTCTACTTATATCATGTTTTGTGTGCGTATTCATAAAACGCATTTACTTTTGGAAATCAAATTAGTAACCATATCAACTAAGCAGATCTTCACTCCGTCTTACTATAAAGTTGGCATCACCTTATACCAAATCCTAAGCCGAGAAGCCAAGACACATCACTAGTCGCCCTAGGATAAATCATTATCGAATTTTCTCGCCATTAGAGAATCTCTTAAACCACCCATTCAACATAAATTTAATGCCCATAGAACTTGGTAGTTTCGATGCGACGAAAATCGATGGATTTGGTTGGCCGAAATACCAAGCAGTGGATTATGTTGTTCTGAGACGATTGTCCAGCATTCCCTGGGAAATGAAAACATTAATCATCACACGGTGATGGAATACCCCACACAGGTAAAAATGGACACGATTAAACTCATTTTCTTGCAAGCTAAAACGCCGAAGTACATGGAAAAGGAAAGTGTTCCTATCTTTCCTGGGCACATGTTACTACAAAAGAGATTGAAGACAAGTCGGAGAAGAAGCGACTTGAGGACGTACCAATAGTTCAAGACTTTCCTGAAGTATTTCCTGAGGACTTGCCGGGTCTTCCTCCGACTCGATAAGTGGAATTCCAAATTGATTTGGTACCTGGTGCTACACCTGTAGCACGGGCACCTTATCGATTAACGCCTTCCGAGATGAAAGAGTTATCTGAGCAACTGAAAGAACTGTCCGATAAAGGCTTTATAAGACCCAGTTCCTCACCCTGGGAGCCCGGTATGTTTGTCAAGAAGACAATAACGTATCATTTTCGGATGTGCATCGATTACCGGGAATTGAATAAACTAATGGTAAAGAACCATTATCCCGCTCCCAAGAATTGATGATCTATTTGATCAGCTCCAAGGGTCGAGTGTCTACTCGAAAATCGACCTAAAAGTCAGGATTATCACCCAATTGAGGGTTCGAGAAGAAGACATTCCGAAGACTGCCTTCAGAACTCGTTATGGCCATTACGAATTTCAAGTTATGCCATTTGGTTTGACAAACGCACCTGCCGTATTCATGGACCTTATGAATCGGGTTGCAAACCATATCTGGATAAATTCGTGATTGTCTTTATTGACGATATTCCTGATATATTCGAAGAACAAGGAAGAACATAAGAACACTGTAAGCAAATCCTTAGAATTTGCTATAAGAAGGAAGAGTTGTATGCCAAGTTTTCCAAATGGTGAATTTTTGGATTCCTAAAGGTACATTCCTCGAAATATCACGTGATCGATAGTGAAGGAATTCCTTGCTGGATCCACCCAAGATTGAATCCATCAAATATTGGGAACATCTCCTAAGTCACCAACGGAGATTCGTCAATTTTTAGGTCTTGCTGGGTATTACCGGAGATTCATTGAAGGGTTTTCGAAGATCGCCAAACCAATGACCAAGCTTACTCAAAAGAAGGTCAAGTTTGAGTGGGGCGATAAACAAGAAGCAGCTTTTCAACTGTTAAAGCAAAAGTTGTGTAGTGCACCAATCCTTGCATTACCTGAAGGAAGCGAAGATTTCATCGCATACTGCGATGCCTCGAAGAAGGGTTTGGGCGCTGTGTTGATGCAGAGAGAAAAAGTGATTTCTTATGCATCACGTCAGTTGAAGATTCATGAGAAGAACTATACAACTCATGATTTAGAACTTGGTGCAGTGGTGTTCGCTCTCAAGATCTGGAGACATTATTTATATGGAACTAAGTGTACGGTGTTCACCGATCACAAGAGTTTGCAACATATTTTAGATCAAAAAGAGTTGAACATGAGGCAACGTCGATGGTTAGAGTTGCTAAGTGATTACGATTGCGATATTCGTTATCACCCGGGGAAAGCAAATGTCGTTGCTGATGCTTTGAGCAGGAAAGAACGAGAACCACCATTAAGAGTTCGAGCCTTAGTTATGACTATTAGCTTGGACCTTCCCAAACAGATCTTAAATGCTCAGACTGAAGCGCGAAAACCAGAGAACATTAAGAGTGAAGACGTTGGGGGAATGTTGATTGAAAACGCTAAATTTCCAGAAGCGATTAGAGAACAAAAGTTGGAACCACGTGCGGATGGAACCCTGTGCTCAAAGGCAGAAGATGGTTACCTTGTTATTGGGCGATATTGGCGGACTGTTACATAGCACGACGTCCCACAAATCAAAATACTCTATTCATCCAGGTTTCGACAAAATGTACAGACATTAAGGAAAGCTTTATTGGAGAGCCCAACATTGAAAGCCTACAAATCCACATTATGTTATAGTGTTTGACCTGTGCTAAGGTCAAGGCCGAACATCAAAGGCCATCAGGATTGTTGGTACAACCTAAGATACCTGAATGGAAGTGGGACAACATCACCATGGATTTTGTTACCAAGCTTCCTAAGACGTCTCAAGGCTATGATACAATTTGGGTGATCGTTGACCGACTCACTAAGTATGCGATCTTCACACCAATGAGGGAGACCGATCCTTTGGATAAGCTTGCAAGATTGTACCTAAAGGAGGTGGTCACGAGACATGGAATACCCGTCTCAATCATATTGTATGATACTGACCCAAGATTTCGCATCAAATATTCTGGAGGTCCTCCAGAATGCTTTGAGGTACCATTCAAACTCATCGAGGATATGAGCTGCGTGCTTGAGCAATCAACTTTAAAATGGGTTGGGTTAACCATTTGCCATTATAACTTGTTTTACATACAACAATAGCATCACGACGCAACAAGGTCCAGCACCATTCGAAACACTATTACGGTTCGAAAGTGTCCTTCACCTGTTTGTTGGACTGAAGTAGGAGAATGCTCTAATACTCGTTCCAGAACTATTTTCAAGAGACCACTGAGAAAATCATTCAGAATCAATCAAGGATGCAATCCGCTCATAGATCGACAAAGAGTTAAGCTACTTGAAGCGTAAACCAATAATTCTCAAGTCCGGAGATAATGTTATGCTTAAAGTTTTCACCATGGAAAGGGGTGTACATTTTGGCAACGTGGGAAGTTGAACCCTATGTATGTTGACCTTTAAAGGTTGAAGAAAGGGTGGAGAAGTTGCTTTACAAGCCTTGAACATCCAGAAGATTGAGTCAGAGTTCATAATACATGTTTCATGTATCTAAACTTAAAAAGTGTCATGCCTTGACGAACCATTAGCCTTCCTGTGATGGACTTCATCTTGATGAACAATCTTCATTTTGTTTAGGAACCTTAGAAAAGTGGGCCATGAATTTAAACGTTGAAGCGAAGGTCGAATCCCATTAGTCAAAGTCGATGGAACCCAAGAGAGGTCCTGAGATTCACCGGTGGGACGCCTGAAGACCAGTCAAAAAGAAATACCCACATCTCTTCATCAAGACCGGCACCGTCGACCAATGCTGCATTGTTAAGCCTTGAGGACCAAGGCACGTTAACAGGGAAGTGGTATAACACAAACCTATGTTTTTCAGTCATTGACACCGACAAACAAATCCGCTAATGTTCTTTTTGTAATGTAGGTGTTTCACTTTAAATCATAAGTCGATATGTTAAGATCGGCGTACTCCAAAATTAAGCGTACAAATTAAAACTGGGCATCAAAACAGAATAAATAAATGTTAACATCAATCAAGGGTTATATAATTATTTTGATAATAACTTATGTAATTTGTTCATTTTATTTTTATCCGGATAAGTAAAGTGTATAGACGTTACGCGATAAATTACGTTTAGTCACTCCTGGAACCACAAAAAACCTTTTTCTACTCTTAACAAATACCCACTTTTATACCCAAATACATAAAAGATGCAAACTATATCATGTAGTCACTCTTATGCCGAAATTCTTGCATTATATACAAAGATATACATGAAAAGTGAAAGGAAACTTACAACTTGGTCAAAAGAACACCATGCTTCATAAATGCAACACCATGCTTTGTTTTCTTCTTTGACTTTAGAACCAATACCAATCCATCCTAAGGACCTAAAGAACCATCCCTTGATCCATACCATATTCCCTTGACAATAAAACACCTTAAATACAAGTATCACTAGTACAGAAGTCTTACAATTAACACTTAGATAAAAATCAAACAACATCACCTTTCTCTCTACAAGGCCACGGCAAGAAACTAACCACCAAACATACCCAATATTAATTTTTTATACAACCAATACACTTCTATACTCACATCTATCCTAAGACATTCTTAGGTGTTTCCCAACCATTGAATCACCATTTACACAAGTATTAAGCAAAGTAAAAGAAAGCTAGGTTTTGTAAGGAAAGCTAGGGTTTTCTTCTTTGTGGAAGCTTGGCTCACTTCTTGTGCTAAAACAAGGTTTAGCACTTGATCATCATCATCATCCTCACATCATGAAGGTCTATTTAAACCTTATGTTCTTATAATTTCATTTTTTATGCTATATGATTATTCTATTTAGCTTAAATCACCATTTAGGATCATTAACATGTAAAGAGAAGTTTTTATTTATTGCCATCATAATGTACAACATTTATATATCCTATGATGTTGTTGACATCATGCTTAAAATGGTCACACAAGGTGATTACACTTTTTGGTGTAATTTAGAAAAATGAATTACTTACAAAACTAGTAAATTAAGGTTACTTAAGTAAAGTATGGTTTTAAAGTGTGTTAATGGATTTGTTAACATGGGTAACTTGGACATATGAGGACTACTATGGACAATGGACACTTAATATATGTATGATTTATAATATATATGATATATGAGACTTGTGGTAAAATACAAAAGTGGTAAAGTATAAAGAAAAGATCAAAAATGGATTCAACAACCTCAAGCAAACATTCTGTCCAAGATTCGAATTTTTGCATATCCATTTTATGTTTTTATAAGATAATACATTTCACGACGATTCCGAAAGAGTGTAAAGAAACTTGTTAAACGGATTAATAACGAAAAAGTTACGTTAAAAACGAGTTATACGTTAATAAACGAAGTCGTATGTGAATTTTTATAAAAACATTTTTATAAAAATTATAAACAACAAGTGTTGATATTTTTAACAAATAATACATATTTTTAGGATTCTAAAATGATAAGAATCGTAATTTTTCAATTAATAACGAACGAGTTATGAATTTCGCGAGTTTACGACAATTAATACTTTTATAAAACTATTTTTATAAAAGTTACAAGTACATGACAGTAAAGTTTTATATTTTTAGGTAATTGTAGTGAAATACAAAATTTTTTATATACACACTATGTTTATCACACAAATTTTCTTGGCACGTATGTAGTGACATACAAAAAAATTTTATACGTTTATAGTGACACACTAATTTTTTTGACATACTTAGTTTCATTATACATTTTTTCATACACCTAGACTTTTGAAACACTTAATATTTTGATACATTTGTAATGACACACTAACTTTTTAACAAATAGATTTTTAACTCACATTTGTATATGTGTTTGCTATTTGGTGTAAAAATGACGTGAATTAGCTAGGAATATTGAAATTTATATGAATAGATAAAGTGGCTTAAATGAGCATTTAAAAATGTTATTCATACATTTAATGGTTTTAGTTAATGAAAGATATAAATGAGTGTTAGTTAAATACCTATAATACCCTTACTACATTTTTATCAAAATGTTATATTTTTTACCTTTTTTTATCCTTTCTATCATAAATCACTTTCTATTTGATCAAATCCATATATATATATATATATATATATATATATATAGAGAGAGAGAGAGAGAGAGAGGAGGGTTAAAATAAAAAGACAAATATCCGTGAGAAAGATAAAAAATTTTTTTTTTAATATTTCTCGAAATTTTTTTAAAAAATTCCACCAAATCAGGTATGTTGGTGCATAAAACTTTTATAAAAGAAGTTTTTCTAATTTTGAGTTTTGGTACGTTTTTTTAATGCACAAAAAAATAAATCTAGTGTACAAAAAAATTTTGATGCAAAAAATTTTCAACTTGTTTTAGTTTGATACGCAATAAAATTTTGATGCAAAAAGTCAAAAGATGTTTGGTACAAAAACGAATTTTTGATGCACAAAAAAACGATTTAATGCGCACACGTTTTTTTTCATAATTTTTTTGGCAAAATATCTACTTTTAGAAAAACTTCATTCACAACTTTTTCATGCACCAACATACACGATCTTGTGGAATGTTTTCAGAATTTTGGAGAACTTTTAAAAAAAAATCTTTTTTATCCTTCTCACGAATATTTGTCTTTTTATTTAATCTTTATCCATATATACATATATTACATATATACATATATATATATATATATATACATACATACATATATATATATATATATATATATATATATATATATATATATATATATATATATATATATACATAAATATATATATATATATATATATATAATTTAAGTCGATGCATCTCGGATATGCGGGTAAGTTTACTTCGTCCCCTTCTATATTTTTGAAAACTTTTCTCATTTGATTATAACTCTATATAATATATGTGTGGTAGTATATATATATATTTATATATATGAGATATGAATATATATAATTATATATATATATATAATATATATATAGATATAAACACCGTCGTATTTTAGGTTCATTGTAATGACATTTTATGCAATTCATAATTTGTTTATTTTTAGGGTTTTAAAACCGCGCGTTAGCTCTTAAACCGTAAACTTAAGTTAAATCGGCGTAAACTGAAAAAGATCATACAATGTAAAGGGGCATTAAACAATTTAATGTTTGCAACAAGCAAGTGTTATATGATTATTATGAAGAAAAATTAATGACTTTGTTTCATCTAAATTTTTATTATATCGGCTACGTAAAATGCTTACGTTTCATAATAAAATACGTTTAGGCATACCCGGAAGTTCTAAAACCTAACTACGCCTAAACGAATACCCACGATTATACCCAATACCCAAAATAATTAAAATTACATCTTATATATATACATAATGCCGAAATTATAAGATGAGACCAAGAGTTTTCCACTTGTAAATAATATCTAGATATTATATAGATATTTATGCAAGTAACTCTTACACCTTTTACCAACTTGACTTGTTAAACTAAACTAGGGTTAGAAAGTAACCATGGTTAGGTTAGCAAGATATTTATACTATAAATACCCATGCATACACCCTTCCTTTCTTACATACTTAACCAAATCAACAAAAACTCTCTTTATTCACTCTCTATCCCACGGCACAAATAAGCCTCCAAACAAAATCCATACTTTGATTTTCTAAGTTTATACAACCCTTTACACAACATACTTAAGGTATTCTAAGGTGTTTGCAAGCTTTGGTTCATCATTTGCAAGTAATAAGAAGAAAAAGGAAAGATTAGGGTTTTGGAAACCTAAACTAGGTTATTAACGTGAAAGCTTTGATTTTGAATCTAAACACTTGGTTTTAGAACTTATATCTCATCTCTTACATCATTACTAAGTTTTTTTCTAATTTCCTTTTAAATACTTTTATTTCTTATGATGTTTATTGTGTTTACATGTTTAAATATAGCCCATAATCAACCACAAAGGACTTTTCTAATATGATAAATGAGTATTATTTATGTTTATGATGATATTCACTTATTCTTATGTCATATGGTCCTATAATCAATGGAAAAGTATAATTAAAGTATGCTGAAACTTATGGTTTAAAGTATAAAAACAGTTTAAGGACTAATTAGTGTTTTAAAGTTAGCGAATGGAAATACTAATGAAAACAATGAAAGTAAAAGGTTTGAACTTGTTACGATTCAGTCTACTAGTGTTAGTGGATGATAGATAGAATTTACAAGATTAAGGGATGATATTGTAGATATTAGAATACCACATATGTAAAATATGGTTTACAAGAGTTTTTATAATAAACTACTAAAGAAAATGATACATAAAACAAGTTTTTATAAAGTTATACACTTAAATACATAAGGGCTGTTTTTAATTCGCATCTTTAGGGCAGTAGCTTTTGGATATTTTAAAGTTAAAATGCCTCATGACGATCATAATGATAAGATAAACTCGAAAAACCGATCTATATAAACGAAAAAAGATACGTTAAAAAGAAAAACCGATCTATAACGAAAAAGATACGTTAAAAACGAGTTTACGACTATAAATACTTTTATAAAACTATTTTTATAAAAAGTTACTATTCATTACAGCAACTTTTATTTTTAAAACATCTAAAATATGATATAACTTTTAATTACGAGATCGTACTCGAAAGAATCGTTAAAAACGGAACTATAACGAATAAACTACGACATTTTCGATAATTAAAGTTTATAAAAGTAATTTTATAAACTATGAACAGTAAAAATCACTATTCATCAGTGGACAACTTTGTAAAATATTATAAATCTTTTAATAACGAGAACGTACTCGAAGGAATCACTAAAATCGGAGTTAAAACGAATAAGTTATCGCGATTACGAGTTTACGCTAATTAAAACGACAAACGAGCTGTTGTGAACAGTAATTTTACTATTCATCGCAGAATCTTAAAAACTTGAAAATGTAATATTTTGATCGCTCGTCTTACTACGAAGACGTGGACGTAAGAAACGCGAGCAACGGGCTTAAAACGACCAAATTAGGTCATTTTTACGAAAAGTATATTTATAAACGTTTTCACTTTATAAATATTATTTTACTAAAACGATTAGTCGGTGATTATGCTATATAGAATATTGAGTGGTTATCAAAGTGCTATATTACTAGGGAGTTTCATAATGAGGCCTCTTCGGATGGCGTATCGACGATGTTGTTGGATTTACGATTTAAAGTATCCTAACTCCTCGTACGTCATGTCATGACCTCTTTAATTATGATAGCCCGAACGATAGCACGACGTAACTACTATAAGATTATATGGAATGTTATAAATATAAGTACTCTGTACTTATACGGCCTTAATTTAAATTGGTTGCATCTATCGTCTTGCGTGACGTTTTATCTGTGATTATTTGAGCTATCTGTACTCAAGGTGAGTTCATAGCCCCACACTTTTTACAGTTTTACTGATTTACTATTATCTGGGGTGGAAACATGCTTTTGGGTGTGAGAAAATTGCTTTGTTTTACTAAATTGGACGCAAGTGTTGAAAGTTATTAATTATGTGTTGCCTAAGTAGCGATAAACCTCCTGAGCCCATTAATTCATGAACTGTTAATTGCATGATGTAGTTGTGAATCAATTATGTAGAGCAGCGAATGATATAAATAGATCTATTGGGATTAACTCCCGTTTTGGGTGATTAGCTTTCATAGGACACGAACGTTGACCATGTCGACTTGGATGTCTGCGGGGTGGGTTACAACATTGTACCGGCAAATAACTGCTAAAATAGCAATATAGTTGAGCTTCGGTGTCATGTGTCTTAGTGCAACAATTTAAGCTGGTTTTGTGATTGTTGGCATTGTTCGTAAACATCACGGTCAAAGTCTTGCGGTCCTGTAATTTAAATACATATACAACCTTTGAATTCACCAAACAATTTTGTTGTCGTTTTAAGCAATTTTTTCAGGAGGTCATTGGCACGAGATGACAGGAATGCATTGGATTGTCAGTTAAAGATTAAGTGTATCATGTTTTGGGAAATATTTGTTGTCTTTTGTAATTGGAAAACAAAGAACAATAGTTAAGCTATAAGCTTTTAGTAGAATCTTTTATTTAAATCAAATGTATCAGTTTTTAAACGACTTTTGTGTGTTCTTATATATATCTTGTGTTGTTGATCTTGAAGTAACATGCCCCGGATCCTTATTCCGCTGCGACCCATTTTGGGGGTGTTACAGATTGGTATCAAGAGCCAAGGTTATAGAGAACCAGGTCAAAATGTTTTTGCTGGACTATAACCGTTTTCAAAACTTTTGGCATACATACAAAACGGGTTTTTACGGCGTATTGTATACAAATTATTGCATTAGTCGGTTAGGCTATTTGTTACATGAATAATTGATATACTTTGTTAATAATACTACGTATATTGAGGATGATAGTCTTATATTAATCTACTTATATAAGCTAATTTTGATTTCAGTTTCGATCATGTCAGATTCTGATGCACTCTCTCGGTTACTTACACCCCCCCCCCACATCATCTTTCTGAGGACGAATTTATACATGGCGGTCACAGGAGTCGAATCAGGGTTCTTATTTTATGATGGAACCGCCATCACCAGATTAGTGCCCGGCCCTGAGGAGTGGGAGCCAGAGCAGGCACCACCCTTCACCTTATCTATGTACCATTTGTTCCGGAAGCCTGTCCTAATCCCGGAGTTCTTTCCAGGTCAGACGATGAGGATATTCCGGCGAGGAGCAGACATGCCTGTCTGCTGGATCTCGACCAATCATCAGTCACCAATGGATATACTACCGTGAGTCCGACCCTGAGTGAGGTCCTAGGGAGGATGACGATGGAGGATTCCTGAGGAGATATCCAGACCGACGATTTTGTTGTTCCAAGCTGAAAGAGGAGATGATGATGAGAGAATAGTACCTGCCGAGCCTTCAGTGTTGCTTATTCAGCTGACCAGGAACCAAGATACATTGGTCTTATCGGCGCCACGGCTAGATGTCCATCCGAACCGGAGGGCGCCAACAACCTTTCCTCTCGAGGAAGTTGCTGAGAGAGTATTAGCCTTACCTGCTCCACCACCAATCACCTCTCTCACCATAACTCATCACCACTTACTCATATCCCTCTCCACCATTACCGTATACCATCACCAATAGCCCTACCTTATGTTGAGGGATCTCTGGGATCCCGAGCTGCTGGGATTAGACGGAGAGATGCACTACCATCTCATGTTCATGATACTGAGATTCATGCCCTTGAGATGTGGTACCGCTTCGTAATAGGCTGTGTGTACTACTCCTGGTCTTGGTACGAGGTGGGGAGAGTTCGGCAGCTGGACTGCTTAGGCGGGTTGGACCTAACACAGGCTAGGGCTGATCCTATATGGATTTGGCTTACTACATTACAGAGGCCGATCTCTGGACGCCCGATGTCTAGAGAGTTAGGCTATGGTATTAGGGATATTGGGATGATTCTTGTTGAGCCTCCAGGATTGTGCACGACCACCCTAGAGGGGGTCAACCAGAGAGTTATTGAGTTGTCTTCTACTGTTGACGAGGAGGATGAGATCATATATTCTCAGCTAGATGATGCACGGTATGACCGAGCTCTACTAGGCCCTGAGTCAACACGTTGGAGATGTGATTAGTCCTTCCACAGGGACGTACAGCGTTCTGACTGGAGGAAGGAGGCCGGTACTTTCACGTGCGCTTGGGCACATATCGATGGATCTTGTGGACCAGAGCATTCCGAGGGATATTTTTACTTCGGACTACGGTTATGACTCCAGCAGTCTGAGATCGTAGAGGTTAAGGGAGCAGACCAGGAGGAGAAGACAGTTGATTTCAGAAGCTGCTTAAAAACAGACTATCAGAGGCGAGGCAGTTAGTAGAGACTGAATGATAGTTGAAGAGCTCAAGGCTAAGGTTGATAGAGATACAGAGGACAAGCAGGGGACCTGCTGCTATGATCCTGCAGAGCAAGAGCTACCAGAGGAGGACGGTAGCAAATACCTAGATTGGAATTATGATTGTAGCTACTGTACAGTATGTTAAGTATTATGGGTTGTTCTGCTAGCAGTCTGTATAGATCTTTTGTTTTGATAGTACTCTGTAGATCTTTTGTTCATATTTCGGCACTTGTGTAAGATACTAAGGTATTACGAGTATATATAGGCTAGTATGGCTTTAGGGTATTTTGTCTGTAACCTAGTTGTTATGATGTGTGTATACTAACCAATCGATGTATTATTTTTTCCCAAGTTATATATGAAAAGGGTTGGATTAGGTTTTTATGAAATCAGAGTTTATCATGTGAATAAATGTTGATTGTGTAACTGCAATTAGTTGTGTAATTTAACATTGTTCCAAACTTGTGTAGATATCGTGTTCATGTTTTTTTTTGGGTTCCACATCTCTGTTGTGATCTCGTTTTATTCATTATGTATATTCGGGTTATGGTTAAGATTTTTGAAATCTAACGGTGTTATGTTTTCTTGTGATTTAAGAAAATGGCACCAAAAGGAAGGCCCCCCAGAACCACGAGGTCAAGGCCAGTCACCACAACTCCACCACCAGTTACTACAACTCCACACATGTCACAGACCCTACTACCACCACCTCGAGTCACCAGTGCCCATTGCAAGCCATGTTCGTCGAGGGTGTCAATGCTGTTATTAGCAGGCTCGTCTGCAACCCCGGAATTAATTAATAAATCAAAAAAAATGAAAAAAAAAAAAAAAAAAAATAAAAAAAAAAAAATAATAAGGAGGAGAAAAAAATAAATGGCGAACGTGAGCCATACTCGGGAACTGTGCTAATCTGCTTTGGCTGTTGCTTTGACATCTTTTAATCCAGTTGCATGTTGGTTTGACTAATCATTAAATGCATTTTCCCTACAATATTGGCAGCTTGCTAGACCTCATATTTTGCGGGCTTTTCAATTGGTGTTTTGGCATAGTTTGTTTTTTTAATACACATCTAAAAAAAAATGCGCGCGTGCAGGAGCTTTGCCTTGACTGCTGTATTTGCTGCAGTTGCTTGCAAATTGCATGTTGGCTTTTTACTCTAATTTTTTGGTTTCTTATGTGCTTGGCTTTGTACCCTTGCCATTGGCTAATGCTATGGCTCATTAATTGAACTTTGCAAAAATTCTTGTGCTTTGTTGCAACTTGCAAGGTTTGTTGCACAATTGATTGCTGCGTTTCAGTTTTTGTTATGCTGCTAAGAATTTCGGCCGCCTGCGAAGATTTGCATTGCATGGTTGTGCTTAAGTTCTGTTGCACTATGCTGCACTTTGTGTTATATTTATTTTTGTTTGTGCCAGACTTGTATTTTGTGAAGTTGTTGCAAGTCTGCTTTCCTACAATTTTGCTTGGCTGCAAGAGTATGGCAAGAGGAATGATCGCACTGTGCGGGAGTGCACCTATCAAGACTTATGAAATGTCAACCCGTTATTCTTCAGGGGTCAGAGAATGTGGTCAACGTGGTCCCAGTGGTTTTAGAGGATGGAAACTGTTATTACATATAGTAATATGCACTGTGGAAATCAAGTGAAGTTTGCCACTTGTACTCTATTGGGAACTGCTCTAACATGGTGGAACTCACATGCTAGGACAGTGATTTACTGCTCGCAAGAGGTAACACATTTCGAAGTGATGAGGATAGACTTAAACTTGATGAATTGATGGCATTATGTACCACTTTACAATCCAGAGTTCTTTATTTGGAGAAGTCAAAGACCACTTAAGCTAATGAGATTGCTAGTTTGAAAAGAAGGGTCAAGAAGCTTGAAAAGAAAAGAAGTTCAAGAACTCATAAGCTGAAGAGACTATACAAAGTTGGTTTGACAGCAGGGTAGAATCCTCTGGAGATGAAGAAAGTTTGGGTGACGATGCATCCAAATAGGGGAGGAGGATCAATGCTATTGATGCTGAGATGAAGACATTACCCTGGTTAATGTTCAAGATGATGCTGAGATGTTTGATGTGAATGCTTTAAATGGTGAAGAGGTGTTTGTTGTAGGGCAAAATGAAAATGTTGTTAAAGAAGTAGTTGATGTTGCTCAAGTTAGTACTGCTGCAACAACTGTTATAATAACTACTGAAGAACTTACTTTGGCTCAAGGACATGAAGCATTAAAAACTTCAAAACCCAAGGTGAAAGGTGTTGTTATACAAGAGCTGGGTGAGTCTACAACAACAAAATCTTCACAACTATCTTCACAACAATCACAGGACAAGGGTAAAGGAATATGGATAGAACCTGTGGAGCCTATGAAGAAGAAAGATCAAATCAGTTTTTATGAAGAAACTGCTTTAAAGTTACAAGCTAAATTTGATGAAGAAGTAAGACTTGCAAGAGATAAAGCTGAAAAAGAAAAAGAAGCTAATATTGCCTTGATTGAAACATGGGATGATATACATGCAAAGATTGATGCTGATCATCAATTGGATGAAAGATTTCAAGCATAAGAACAAGAAGAGTTGTCTGATGCAGAAAAGGCTACATTATTTCAACAACTCTTAGAGAAAAGAAAAAACCATTTTGCAGCTAAGAGAGCAAGAGAGAAAAGGAACAAACCACCAACCCAAGCTCAACAAATAAAAATCATGTGTACTTACCTAAAGAATATGGAAAGAAAGAAGCTCAAAGACTTGAAGAACAAATCTTTTGATTCTATTCAGAAGGTGTTTGACAGAGCTTTCAAGAGGGTGAATGTAACACCCCCATTTTTACAATATAGCAGCGGAAGCTAATCTGGGGTATTACTTCATGGAAACAACAATCATAATCATAGAAAACGACCCAAAAGAGATGTTTGTTCAAAAGATACGTTATCATTCATTTCAAATCAGAGTTTTACAAAGGCAGGTCCCAAAATCTAGTTACATACAATGTGAATGATAACAAGTTTTAGCCATCTTCGAGTCCATGCCACTCCGTGCCGTATATTGCTCAATAACCTAAGATAAACATGCTAAAAAGTTAACACAAAGGTTGAGTGAAATTCATAG
>BQNB010027787.1:0-57291 GCA_026074375.1 Tanacetum coccineum
AACAACCAACTAACACTTGGATCTACCTTAGATATAACTAGGGATGAGTTTAGAATACTTGGATCTTGCTAGAAATCAAAAGTTATGAAAGTGTTTGTGTGCTTGGGGTGTGCCGTGAGTTAGAGACACAAGGGGAGGAGGAAGAAGATTTTTGGTGAGTTTGAAATAAGATGAAATGACCTAGTTTAGAGAAAGTGTGGTATATATAGTCCAAGGCTAGGGTTAGGAGAGTGCATGTGATGTATAAGTGACCAACACACACCAAAGGTGTGTGTGTCATGTGGTTCGGCCAAAGAGGGCTCACAAGGACCAAGATGGTTCAATTTTTCTAGCTAATGTTTAAGTGATATGATTATGGTTCTAAATTTGCTAGTCAAAGATATAAGAGTGTGTAAGTAAACACATGGTCTTATCAATATGAGAAATGGTGCATGAGAATGACATTCTCATGTGTCACCATCTTGTGTAAGCATGAGCACATGCATGGGATTTCAAGAAAGATGCTTGTTGATTTAATTTAGAGTTCAAGTGTACATGTTGTTGTAGTTTAGGCGCCACATTTTGGCTAGGGAAATAAGGTGAACGAAATTTTTAGTAGTATGACACTAGAATTACGATAACTTGGGTTTACACGAAAAGATTTCGAGTTTCCGGGGTTCCGTTTGGTCAAAAACGCGAAAAACGTAATTTAAAGGATAAAACCCTAAAATTAATATCGAAAGTGATTAAAAATCGCGAAACACTCAGGAAAGCTAATATAACACATATAATGTCTAAAATAATTTATAACCGATGCCGGAACGCGTCCGGTGACGTTTCTCAGTTTTTACGCAGTTTAGTTCCTCGGTAAACTGTCAGATTTAAACGTAACGAATAAAATTTAAAGTAGATGACCGGAGTGGGTCGGAATACTAACCGGGAATTTACGGGGTGTGACATATTTGGCTGGCTATATGCTGTAGGACTGGAGATACTTGGTGAATAGTATGATTGGCTTGCGAATGATACATCGGGTGTTGCAAACCATAACTCGGAATGAATATGTCATTGTGAAGCGGAAAATTAGCATAGTTGTGATTTATGTCACTCGAAAGAGAGTAGCCATTTTACATGTTGATTCTGCATTGACCTCTTTATCCTTCTTAGAACGTTTCTTCATTCTTTCACTATTCTCGGTTCCACAACCAATCTGATCAATATCTTGCAATTTCTACAGAGCATAAAATGAAAAAGGTCAGGCAGATTCATTAACTCTTTTACTCAAATAAATAATATAGCTCAAATACCTTCTTTTTTCTGGTTTCTTGTAATAATTGTCTCTTGGACTTGAGTCTACCCGTTGGTCGACCTTTCACTTGAACTGCCTTAGGGGGAAGAATTTTACTAGTGCTAATTTTCTACTCAAAATTCAATATATACTTTTTCTTCTTAATATATATGATAAAAAAATCGAAACTTACTATTGCAATATAAGAGACTTACTTAGTTCTTTCATCATCATATTCCAGATTCAGGGTGTCAAGTGTTTTTGGTGTTTCTGATAAATAATCATCATGAGAAGAATAGTAAGATGATCCATTGGATTCGAATGATGAAGAAGATAAAGAGAAGATTGATTCATCCAGATGAGGGAGATAACTGAGAAGGTGAAGAGAAATCTAAGAGTTTGAGAGATGATTACGTATAAATAATAATCCAGATATACATAAAAAAAATATTATTAAAAAAAATTTTTTACTTAAATCAATTGGCACAAGTGGCATGCCACATCACTTTGTGGATATACTTTTTGTAAATCCTTAGTGTTCTAGCAAAACTCATTGATTTCATAACTAGTAACAAATTAGATGGTAATCAACAAAGAAAAGGGAGAAATTTACTTTGGCATGGATCTGTGTGACGGTGAAATTCAAACCCTGTGGAATCATAGTAGACATGTATCAAAATCATTAATACTAAACGAAGAAATTTTTCTAGTTTCTAAACAAAATAACCATATCACTCATACTAGTATCCAAAACATCCCTGCACCATTGTTTCTACTACATAACTAAACCTCGGTCCTGACAGACAGCAAAATAACCATCACCAAACTAAACCACATCTATTACGTACTTCCCGGCAAATAGAAGCCCTATGCTTAAATTGGTAACATGATTTTCTACATTTCGACAACCGTCTTTAAGTAGACATTAAATTACACAATCAATTTAGGTTATGGCGGAATTAAATCAAAGTCCCTACAAGCAAAACCCAAAAATGATTTTTTTTAACTGATACAACTATGTAAAACAGAATTTTAAATCGATCTATCGGATTAGATTTTTTATTTAGTTAATAACCGATGATGAAATTAGGATTTTAATGGCGAAAAAGCTGAAGAACTTGGCGGAAAAAGTTGTTTGGGTTGTTCGGAACTTCATATTTTGACTTTTATTAGCCAATCACATTATCCGTTGTCAAGTGTCAAAGTAACGTGATTGGTCTAATTTTTTAATAGGATTATTTTGGCAAAATTACTCTAAAGTGATATAGTTTTTTTATTATATATAAAGTTATAAAGTACTCAATGTTAGAGTGAACGGCTCGCCACCCCTCGCCATTCCTACGTGGCTTTCACCACTGGCTCGCCACCACACTACCATAGCTCGCCGTTGCATTGTTCACTGGCGAGTTTGGAGAGCCCGAAACGCACAAAAACATAATACGTTTCATCATTTGTATAAATATATAACCCCGTTGAAAATTTACATATTTAAAATATAACCCACTTTTACACTATAAAAGTCCACCCCTTTGTACCTAAAATTTCAACACTTATACTCCAAACAAAAATCTGATATGGCATGTTCGGTTTCACATACCGACGATGAAATCCAAGCTTTGGTTCAAAAACTAATTGACAAAGATATGGTTCGTCAGAAAGCGTTTCTGGATTTAGCCTTGCAATTTGACAATGCATGCACAGCTAAAGACGATCTTAGAAAAGCATACGAGAAATGTAATGACATTTCACAAGAAAGTCGTGCTTTGATCGACACTTTCTTAAAAGAAGGATCTGATAAAGATTATGAGCTAAATTTTTCTATGTATGGAAAGGCAACAAAAATAGAAAAACAAATGAATGCTAAATTAGTTTGGCTATGGGAAAAATACAATTACAGCTCACAAACCCATATGGGTGGTTCATCATCACAAACCCATGAGATAGGTGATGTATATCTTACTGAGAAAGAGTTACATCAACTACATCTAGATGAAGAAGCCTTAAGAGAAACAATAGAAGAAGAAGCAAAGGCTGAAAAAGAACAAGAGGAGAAAATTAGGCAAAAACAAGCTGATGATGAGTTATTCATGTTGGAATTTGGGGTGAAATATGATTCAGAATACGAGTCAGATTAATAATCTAGGAACTATTTTAATTTTGTTGTTTTAAATGTAATGTTTTAAATTTCAGCGTCTACTTTTAAATGTAATGTTTTAAATTAAGTATTGTTATTTTAAATTCAGTATTTATATTTTCAAATTTTAAATTCCAACGGCTACTTTTCCCTTACAAATACCCCTTTACCATCATTCATTTTCTCACACAACTTCTTATCCAACTCTCTCAAATGGATTCCAATCTCAATAACGAAAATGATCAATGGGAACCCAGTCTTGATATAGATGATTCCGATCTTCGATTAACACCCATTCTGCGTCCCTTTAGTAGCACACGTGCTGAAACATCCCCTTCAATCCAAAATCCAGTATAATACCTGGTCCTGTAGGTATTGTTCAAGCAGCCAAGCCACTTAAACAAATGGATATTCTACTTTGTTTGGATGATGCTGTAATGTCTACACAGGATTATATGAAGAAAGTTAAGGATGCGGATTTTAAAAGTGGGTCGTGGGTTAGCGCCACTGACTATGTGAATGCTAATGGTGGCACTGTGAGTGGGTGTTTAGGAGACATCAGGAATTTCTAAACAATGAGAAACTTGACCAAGTTGTTGCAATAATCAAGTCTTGTTTTCCGAATGTGACTAGCGATCTTACAGTGACTATGAAAGATCTTTCAAGTACAATACCTGGAACAATACATCACAAAGTCTTTGGAGAGGGTGGTTATGAAAAGGATATTACTGTAGAAGCTGCTTTGATACTTGCTAATATTTTAGTTTTTTCTCCTAAACCATCAATGCATTACCTTAACATTACAATGAGAAACGTGGTTAAGGTCCTGGAAGTGGCAGTAGTTAATGCATTACCTTAACATTATTATGTAATGTTTTTTATTATTATTGCATTTTCAAATTCCGTATTGTAATTTTAAATTCAGTATTGTTATTTTAAATTAAGTATTGTTAGATATCATTTAGTATTGTTATTTACAAATTTTAAATTCTAACGGCTACTATTCCAACGACTACTTTTCCCTTATAAATACCCTTCACCATCATTTATTTTCTCACACAACTTCTTATCCAGCTCTTAAAATATGTATTCAAATTTTAAGTTCCAACGACTATGGATAAGAAAACTAACCAAAGCAATCCCCCGACACCCGAGAAACCACCCATGCCTCTCATTTCTTCATTTCCAACGGGTGGTTCGTCATCACAACAACATATGCACCAACCCATGTCTCCCATTTTTTCTTATCCAACGGTCGAGGAATCAGCTGAAGAATATGACATAGGTGATGAATATCTTACTGAAGGATATCTCACTGAGAAAGAGCAACAACAACTACTTCTAGATGAAGAGGCATTAAGAGAAGTGTTAGAAGAACGAGCAAGGGCTGAAAAAGAATGGGAGGAAATAATTAAGCAAAAACAAGCTCATGATGAGTTATTCAGGTTGAAATTTAAGGTGAAATATGATTCAGAATACGAATTAGATTAAAATGTTTCCGTATTGTATTTTTAAATTCCGTATTGTATTTTTAAATTTTGTATGTTTTTTTATTGTATTGTTTTTTTAATTATTGTATTGCATTTTTGTATTTTAATTTTAATGAAATGAATTTAGTTTGTGTAAAAAATAGAAAAGAAAATAAAATTGTGGGTGGTGAGGCCAAAATAAGGAGATATGTGTATTTTTAAGTGGGAGTGAGATGCTGACGTGACAGCATGTGGGGCCAAAATGAGGAGATAAGGTATATCACCATACCTATCCCTCTTAGGCTATGTTTATTCACAACCTTCCGAAATCCAATCTCTCATTAAAATATTATTATCTTACTCCTCCACATATACAACCAATCCTAACTTTTTTTTACCATTTATCAACAACCCGACCTAATATATAATATTATTTTTTTATATTTAATTTAATTACTTAAAATTTCATATAAAAGTATTTATTAAATAAAGTATATACTTTATAAATATATTTATATTTATAAAGTGACGGTTTTAATAATAATTAAATTGTCCGTTTAAGCGTTCACGTTAATTTATTTGTCCGGTAAAAAATAAAGGAGCGAACACGAACAAGGCCCCGTCTGTGTTCGTCCAGTTCATTTACAACGCTAGCTACAACTTATTTATTTAGTTATCAAGATTTGAGAAAGTGTATGAAAATATGTCAATATTGGACTCGATTTATAGATAATTTAAAACTGAAATTAACGTATAATTATTATTTAAAAAAATAAAAGATAATATAAATTATCTCTTATATTATTTATAACATGCAAAATCTAATCTAAATAATTGAAAATATAATGACCATTGATATCATGACATGTGGCAAGATTGGTTAGAAGTTTTGAGAATCATGAAATGACCGGATCATGTGATGGGTTGTGTGTCTTTTGTACCTTTTATAAGTTAATATGACATATGTACTTGTAACCGATTGAACGAAAGCCACAAATAAACATGGTCTTATAGGGGAGAAATAAAATTTGGGTCTCTAAATAAATCCAAAAACCTATTGTCATTTTACATATTCTTTAATGTTTTGAGAAGTCGTCATGACTTTATTAGCGTACTATATTTGGCCTTTGGCTACGTTTCCATTTTATGTGTATGGGCTTGTAGCCCATTGTGGCGTCTAAACGTGTATTCATATATTTATATTGTATGCCGTATGAATGAAACATTACGGGGAACAACCCAAAATAAAATGGTATCACAACCTCCACCCTCTCCACAAAAATCCTAATATTTTTTTTCGACTGTTATTCAGTCGGCATTGTATGCCCTTATTTTTTTCTGCCTGCTATCATATAACCTTGTCATAGCATCATGACGGGAGACACACTGCCACCAGATCCGCCCAAACAATCGATAAAGCTTATTTGATTACTAGCATCAAGGCTTGTATCCCACACCCCTTGATCTAGACAAATTAAATTACAATTCTTGGAGTGCCTTGTTTAAACGTTTTTGCAAAACGTATCATGTTCACATCATCTTGAAGCTCCTTCGGAATCCGCGAACACGTCAACCGTTGACCCTTTACATGAATCTAACGTGTTAATACAAATAAACCGATAAAAACGTTTATTTTATTTTACTATCTTTTCATGTTTTGTTGATAACAATTAGTAAAATCTATATGAAAGTAAAATACTAAAGTTGTTACTTTTCTATTTTTGGCATTACTTTGAATTACAAATAAATTATGCAAACCATTATTTACATCATGTATAACATCATCATTTGCAGCATTTCTTAGGGTAATCCTACAAGATTACACATGATCTCTCAAGATTTTGCAAATCAAAATTTGGATTGTGTTACTGTGCGTCGAATATGTTCGTCTATACTGGTCGGTTCTGTTTTACAACAGAACTGGTAAAACCGGGCTACAGTAGAATTTTTGGCTATAAATACCAAGCCATTTCTCATGTTTTCTTCACCTCTTTCTAGCTTTAAAATCCTCTAATCTACTGCTCATTCTCTCTATTCTTGCATACTTTTCTTTTAGCATTTTGTAGGTAACTCTCTTCAAAGAATAAATTGCCAAACACCTTTTTTGAGACGATCAAGTTCCAAGAATCTTGTTTCGCATCTTCATAGCATCTTCAAGTTCACATTGCTGAATCTTGTACATCATTTAGTAGTTGTAGTTGTATTCATCATCATTGTAAATCAAGTGTAGTGTTGTTGATTTGATTCTACCGTGTGAAGAATCCGGTATCTAGCTTTGTACTGTTAAAAGGTGTAAGCAACATTGTGAGGCTTCTTCATTGGATTAAGGAGATTGGTGACTAGTGCTTACAAACTCTCGAGTAGGTGATCGAGGAGTAAAGTAGGGCAAAGAAGGTGTCCTTGTAGCCGAACCACAATAAATACTTATGTCTTGGTTAAATCTTTCTAACTCTTACTCTTACTTACTTTATATTCCACACATCAAACATCAATATTGTGCAAACTTCACATAAGATCATAACAAAAGTTTGAAAAGTACAAGAAAACTATTCAACCCCCTTCTAGTTTTCAACAAATGGTATCAAGAGCGGGTTATCAAAGTTTTAAAGTATACTGCATTTTAAAACATTAAAACGATCATGGATTTGGAAAACTACAAAGAGGGCAAATCTATGAAACGACCACCTCTCTTTGAGGCTAATTGCTTTATATATTGAAAAACCATTTTGAAACTTATGTGAAGTCTAAAGATATTAATCTTTGGTACATTATAGTTTATGGTAATTACAAACCTACCATCAAAGATAAAGATGGAAAGGATGTAATCATCACTTATGAAAAATTTGATGAAAACCATAAGAAAATGATTTCCAAAAATGATGAAGCAAAAATGGTTTTATATAATGCCTTACCCAAAAAAGAATATGAAAGAATTTTCATGTGCGATACGGCTCAAGATATTTGGAAATCTTTAATAATTACCCATCAAGGTAACAAACAAGTTAAGGATAACAAAATAGATCTATTTGTTCAAAAATATAAAGAATTCATTATCACAGATGATGAAACTATTGATTGTGCTTTTGCTAGATTTAATACTATTATTGCATCACTAAAAACACTTGATGAATCTTTTTCAAGTCGTAATCATGTTAGGAAATTCTTAAGGGCTCTTCCTACTAAATGGTGTCCAAAGGTTACGGCAATAGAAGAGTCCAAGGACTTATCAACACTACATCTAGACGAGCTCATCGGCAATCTAAAAGTTTATGAGGTAGTACTTGAAAATGACTTAGAGATCTCTAAGAGCAAGAAAGAAAAATACAAATCACTTGCTCTCAAAGAAAGAAAAGTCTTAAGTGAAGAAGAGGCAACCTCTTCGGATAGCGATAATGAAGAATACGCCATGGCGGTAAGAGATTTAAAAAAAAATAGAAGAAGAGGAAAGTTTGTCCGCCAACCCTATGACGACAAAAAGAACTTTCAGAAAGTAAAAGAAGACAAAAAGGAGAAGGATGATCAAAGATGTTTCAAGTGTGGTGATCTAAATCACTTCATTAGTGATTGTCCCAAACACTCCTTCAATGATCAAAAGGCATTTTTTGTTGGGTGTTGAAGCGATAATGGAGATGAATCCAAAAAGGAAGAAATATGTCTCATGGCACTTGACAACAATGAGGTATTATCCGACACTCCTTACTATAGTAGCTCATCTTTAGATAACTAATCATGGGAAACAAACAACTAAAGGAAAAAATGAAGTACTAAAAAGGGAGGCTTGTGAACTTAAAACAAAGGTAGAACAACTAGAAAGAAACATAGAGATAACTCTTGAATGTGAATCATGTGTCAAGCTTAAATCATGTGTCAACCTTCAATCTAAAATTAGCTCACTAATTTAAAACTAGCTAGCTTTAAAAATAGTAGTTTGTCTTTGCAAGAAATGCTTGAAATGAAAACACCACCAAAAGATAAACATGGATTAGGATACACAAAGGTTATAGCTTCTACTAGCAGCACTAAAACTAAAAAGTTGAGTCCTAAAAATATCAAAATGCCCTCTGTAGAACCGGCGTCGCCGGTTCCCTCTGCAAGAGAACCGGCTAGTTCAAATGAACTGAACCGGCCCTCTGCAGAAAATACAGGAAATGGAAAAATTCTAGGAACCAAAATTGTAAAGAAAAATGACTCTGTGTTAATAACTAGAAAGCATGTTTTAAACATTTCTAAGAATGTCAAACAACCACCAATCCTAAAACTCGGACAAAGGCTTGGAAAAGGTAAAATCCAAATACACCCTAAACCGCTCCATAGGAAATCCAACACTCTATATCCTAAAAGCAACTATCATCAAGTTGGTTGGAATTATGGAACTCAACAAGAATATCAGTACCAACCTACAATGATTAACCAATGGGGTCCTTGTCCTCTATATCCATACATGAGTCAACCAAACAGTATGCATAACTCTAACAGACCCATGAGATATTAGTTACGAATGCTTGAGTTGTTTTATGAATTTAGGTACGTCTAAAAGTCAAATTAGAACCTGATGAATGGATCAAGGATAGTGGATGCTCAAGACACATGATGGGTAACAAAGAGCTCTTCTCATCCTACAAGACTATAGACTGATGTAATGTGGTGTTTAGTGGCAACACTAGAAGCAAGATCGTCAGAAAAGGTACAATCATCCATAACTCTCTCACTATTCATGATGTTAGTCACATAGAAAATCTAGGTTTTAATTTACTTAGTATAGGACAAATATGCGATAAAAATGCAAAGTGCTATTCAGTGAAACAAGTAGCGAAATAATTATAGACGACATTACCAAAGGAAGATGAATTAGGAAAAATGGTCTTTACATAATGAAAATGGGAAACTCTCCAAGAGATAGCCTTTGTCTAACCTCGATAGATGATACTTCGACCTTATGTCATCGATGTAACACCCCTATTTTGATAAATATAGCAGCGGAAGCTAATCTGAGATATTACTTCATGAATCACAGGCACAATCATAGAAAACGACTTAAAAGAGACATTTTTAAAAGATACGTTATCATTCATTTAAAATCAGAGTTTTACAAAGGCAGGTCCTAAAATCTAGAAACATAAAATGTGAATGATAACAAGTTTTAGCCATCTTCAAGTCCATGCCACTCCATGCCATAAGTTGCTCAATTACCTGGGATAAACATGCATAAAAAGGGTCAACACAAAGGTTGAGTAAAATTCATAGGTTTGAAATGTAATAGTTGAATACAAGTTATCATAAAGGAAATATTTGCATTGCAGGGACAATTATCATGGAGAACATTATTATTATGGAGAACAGTTGAATGCAAGTCATCATAATGGTAATAATTGCAACGAATACAATTATCATGGAAAAATGGTAACATTATTATTGCATCTAAGCTCATGACACCAATACGTTAACATGGACATCACCGTAGTGACATTGGTTGGGGAACAGATGTCCCCGTGGAAAGGTAACTTGCCAAGGTTACCCATTAGGTCAAATATAGTGCGTTTGGCTACCCTATGAATGGGTATACAAACGGGAGCCGTCACCCCCAATAGATCTATTCACAACATTCACGCTCACTCGTAAGCAATTAATGGTTCATGATATGGAAATAATGGCACTGGAAGCTACTTAGGCAATAATATATCTGGATAGCATACATGTCTGGATAGCATACATTTAGAAAACACTTGTATTCATGGTTTAAGCATGTATCCCCCTTACGGGTTTATAAAATATAAGAGATTTGAAAGTGAGGCTATGAACTCATTAAGTCTTTGAAAAGTAATCACATTGTTATAAAATAAATGAGTATGTAAAAGAGTTTGTAAACAAGCATGTATCCCCCTCGCGGGTTTATAAAACATGTAAATAAGTAAAGGCGAGGTTATGAACTTCACCTTAACAGAATAGGGAAATCTAATTGATGGCAAAAGTATATCAAGTGAAAGACGTCCTTATGGTGGTACGATGTTATCTACTCGGGCGGGAAAGTTCAGAATATCGATTGAAAGAAAGCAGGTTCGTCACATAACCTGGGATAATATGTCGAGTCTTAGTTTGATTGTCAAACCTTCATAATGTTTTATCATATTTGATTTATGAATTTATGGATATAGTATATCACTGTTCGGGCTATCATAATTCAGAGGCCATGTGATATCGTTTGAGGAGTCAAGGCACTTTAAATCGTAAACCCAGTAAACTTGTTAAGACAAATACACTAATGGAACCCCTCACATGAAATTCCCTAGTAACGTGATATGATATGGATTCAGGACATGATTTTTAAAAAGCACATCGATGATGAATTTTATAATAGTTATAACATAATCGGTTTTAAGCGGTTTGCTCAATAACTAGAAATGATAAGCACGTCAAGCGTTAATTAAAGTTATGTCTTATAAGGTTTTGAACACATTTCTACACTTTTTCAAAATGTTACATTTTAGACCCTTAAGAATGAAAAATGGAAAAATATACCCTTAGAGTTTTAACTTTTACAAGTTTGGTCCTTCTAGTTTAAAAGATGTACAAAGTAAACCTTGTATTTTGGAAAGTAACATAATAGACCCCTATAGTTATAAATTTGATAAAATGACATTTTCAGTCCCTTTAGTTATAAGTTTCAGAAAGTTACAATATATACCCTTTTGCTTGAAAAATGTATCGTTTTTAGTCCAAAATCTATAATAATGATATTTTTCAATATGAAAAGTAATTTACAGGTTATAGGTTATTAATATAAGCTAAAATATGAAGGTTTAACGTAACAAAAGTTCAAAATAATGATTCGTTAAGATAGAAATCAAAACGGGTCGAATTAGGGTTTTAAAATGAAAACGCGCGGGTTTTAAGTTTAAATCCTTTCAAGACTTAATAAAGTACTTATTATAATGTTAGATAACCTTATTAGGATAGATTATAACAATAGTTTACAAGTTTAGCTTATAGATTAAGCAAAACATGAAATTAGGGTTTCATGAGCTTGGTTTGGATCAAAAAGGTAAAACACATATGTTTTTGAGTTCAAAGCTTTTAACAATAGTTTAAGCATGATCATATGAACATTATAAAGGTATGAAAACATAACGTGAGCTTATGGAACCTGGTTTTGAACTTATAGCTTGGAAACAGGTCGAAATTGGGACTTTTAGCTTCGTACGTCTAGAATAACAACTTCGAGGCTTCAAGACTTGGTTTCTTTACTTCACTTTTGATCTTGGGACTTCTATTGATCTTCTATTGCTGCTATGGAAGTGTTAGAATTCCATTTGTGGGTAAGAAAGGAGTTGTAGGGGTTTATTTAAATATGTGGTGTGGTTCAACTATTTATAGGGTGAAAACACCCTTGGTGCCTAAGTTTTCTTGGGGATTAAGGGTTATAAGCTGTATTATGATGACACATGGATGCTAGGAATAAGTATTGAGGTCTAGGTTAGTAGCTATGAAGTGTTGGAAGGTTTTTAGGGGTGTTTGGGTGTTCGGCTAGAAAAGAGACAACAAGGTGATGATGTAGCCAACTTGGAGGCCAAGGAATGAATTAGAGGTGCTTATAAGCTGCTTAGGAGGAGTAGTAGCTTAGTCATGGTGGTGCTTGAGGTGCTTGGTGAGTTAAAATAGGTAAAAATGGTCATAAAGGTGTATCGGGTTGGTTTTGGGTTCGATTAGGGTTTTTAGATTTTTTCTTCAAGCTAGGGTTAGGGTTTAAGGTAGATTAAGGTTTAGGATTAGTGTTACGATTATGGTTTAGTGTTTAGGATTAGGGGTTATGGTTTAGTTTTAAGTTTTAGGGCTTAGTTTTGAGGTTAAAGTGAAACTTGGGTTTAGGGTTTCGTTTTAGGGTTTAGGGTTTATAAGATGTGTATGAGAGCTTAGGAGTAGAATAATTAGGGTTTAAATGTTTTAAATTGAGTGTAGTATCTTGTACAAAAGTGGTGATAAAGAAACTAGAATGAAAACGGTGGTAAAATGGCTATTTTGGGTGTTATGCTTAATGACTTATACATTGTGCTTTTAAGGACTTGTACATTGACTTGGAGGGAGTTTATATTTCAAATGTCATGTATTGTTACTTATACATATGCTTTGAATACTTGTACATTGATTTTATATGTATACATTACATATAATTAGGGTTTAGAGGTAAACGTTTAACGTTTAAAGTCCGTTTTGAAATAACATTGTAAATGGTACATTAAATGGATAATGTACTTGGTAAAAATGATATTAAGATATAAACTTGACATATTAGAATATTTATATGATATAAACATAGATATATATGGCATAAGTAGGTTGTGTGAACTTGTTTAGTTTGCTATGCAAACAATGTTATATAATATAATGTAATAAAGCGAAAAATTTCTCCATTCCCGTGAAAAAGTAGTACTTAACATAGTAAGTAGATATTACATTGATGAAATACTAGAAAATTACGGGTTTTTATAGTCCATCAACCTTACAAAAATCTTGTCCCGAGATTTAGTTGAGTGATAGAGTAATATTTGGAAACAGAAGTTCTTAGTTTCTATCATTTCTAGTCTGATGGCCTACTTTGTTACAATTCAGACATCTAACAGTACAAGGTCCTGTGTGATGCAGAGTACACTTCCTACAAAGGGGATGAGGTCCATTATATCCACGGTTTCCATTAGCTTTGAAGGTTTCCTGCCTTCTATTTTGCTGTTGGTGGTTACGGTTGTCATTGTTGCGGTTATCTTGGTAGTTGTTGTTGTTGCGATTGTTGGAGTGGCTATTGTTGTTACGATCATTGGGGAGATCACGATTATTGGGGTAGTTATTGTTGTCAGTGGTGTTTCTTCCATCATTAAACTTTCGTTTGTGATCATTGGTTTCTTGCATAGAATTACGCTTTATTACCTGCTCCATCAACCTCTGAGTTATGGTAATGGCTTCCTCCAGAGTTTGAGGTTTTGAAGCAGTAACGTTTCCTTCAATGCTTTGGGGCATTCCCATGATGAAAGCTTCCATAAGTTTCTCGGTGTTTGGCACTATGTTTGGGCATAAAATTGCCAATTCTTAGAATCTTCTAATGTAAGTCTTGAGATCATTTCCTTTCACAACCAAGTCGTAAAATTCGTCTTCCATTTTCTTGACTTCAGTTCGAGGACAATACTTATTGGTCAAGAGCCTTTTTAATTTGGTCCAGGTGATCCTGTTGGCTTGTTATATCCCGATAGGTTGGGCGTATGCATTCCACCAGGACAAGGCGTCATCGGTTAGAGTACCAGTAGCAAATGTCACTCCATCTTCCTCGGCACACTTACGACGCGAAAATACCGATTCAGTACGTTCAAACCAGCGGATGAGGCCAACAGCTTCTTCCGTACCATTGAAATAGGAAGGTTGACAATTCATAAACCATTTGTAGTTACTTATTACATTCCTATTGATATTTGCCATGGTAAAAGCTTGTGCTTCCAGAGCTGCAGCAATACCATTAGTAATCAGTTACCGGATGGCAGCCTAAGTCATAGTTGGTGTTTCAGATGTTGATGTTCTCTTGGGAGGCATCTATCAACATATACAAGACAATACAGAATTAAGAATCCATAAAATGATATAGTCGTATCACAAGTGAAGGTATTATAAAAAGACTTGTGATCATTCTCTAATATTGCAGAATACAACAGAATTTTTTTAGATGTCAAGACTTCGAGAGATAGATACGGAGATAATAGAATGAGTGATCCAATAGGAGGCTTAGAATTTCTAGGTACAAAGGTTTAAGAAAATCGGATGGTAAAAGAATCATAGTAATCCCGGATAAAGATATGAGTCAACATACTACAAGATATAGGATACACAATCGGTATCATGAAACGACGAGGTATAAAGAAATCACCACTGTATTAAGTTATAAACAACTTATCTATAATTTTTACATAGTCAAAATTTTGACAAGCATCATTATTTATGCAACACCCTCAAATTGGGTCGCAGCGGAATAATGGGTATCCGGGAGCGTTACATTACAGATCAATAGCACAAGATATGAGAACAACCTCAAAAGAGTCGTTTATAATACGATACATTGGATTTATTGAAATTGTTTTATACAAAGCACGCAGGCTTAAACAGTTCTACATTTGAAATAAAGATTCTAGATCATAACAATCGTCCCGAAATATAATGACTCCAAACCTTTATGCATGACACCCAAAAGACTATCCCAATGTATCTTGTGCACCTCGTGCATCATTGACTTGAGAAAAACATGCTTAAAACGTCAACATAAAGTTGGTGAATTCATAGGTTTATGTAAATGAAATGTAGGACCGTAAGATTTCAAGTGTATGATAATGCAACATATGCAAACATCACAAATGTAATTACGTTTCCCTAAGCTCATGACACCGAAGCTCGACATGTATGAATGCAATATAAATATTTCCACATTGCCCGTGATGATGTTCTAACCCGCAAAATCTGAATCCGACATGGTATATATCCGTTGGTTCACTCCATGACACCAGTGAGAGCTACTCACCCGGATGGGGATGTCAACCCCAATAGATCTATTTATAACATTCGCGCTCACACAAAGTAATTGACAGTTCATGATAATGGGCTCAAAGGGTTATCGCTACTTAGGCAAACACGTAATCATGGTAAAATGTACACTTACGTCTAATTTGTAAAAACAAAGCATGTTTCTCACCCCAAAAGTTGTAAATCATTGATATAGTAAAACATGGGGCTATGAACTCACATTGAGTATTGATAATGTAGAAGCAAAGTAGTGGCACGAAAAACGATGCAAAAGACTTTATCCGCAACCTATGAATAAATAATACATATTCACTAAACGGAAAAATAATAATATAAATACTTGCAATCTTGTCCCTAGTGTGTGCTTGATCTTTATTTAAAATAGTGATATTTGAAAACAATTTCTTATTTTAAAATGGTCAACTTTATCGGGTCAACGCGGTCAAAATATAAATATATAATTTACGCCTTTGGACTTTTAAGAAACTAGGTCGTACATACTTTAAATTATTAGTTTAGGTCAGCCCTTGGTTTGGTTTCTAAGTGCGTTAAATAATTAGACGAAACATTAACGTTTTCCTTTTTGACTTAAACTATAAATTACTAAGTCTTAACATAAGGTGTAGTAGAGTTTTGAAATTAATTTCTGTCTTCGTTATTTGATGATTTTAAAAAAGTAAAAGTACATTTGAAATCTACGTTGGGAAATCTACAACTTTCATTAAACAAGTTTCGGCAAAAAACGTCGTTTAAGTAGTTAAAAATAGTGCTAAACATGTGCGGGTCGCAAAACTGCTTTCCAGACTTAGAAAATATTTGCATTATTTCAACTGCTAATGTTTGCGTGTCCAGACTTTAAAAATCAGTTTGTGGATTCGTTACTTAACGTTAAAACAAAATAAAAGCACATTTGAAAACTAGGCTAGGTCTATTACAACTTACTTTTTATAAGTTTTGGGGGCGGAGGTCGTTAAGAGGGTCGAAAATAGGTACAAAGTAAGGGGTGTCGAGCTGTGGTCAGCAGTATTAACTGCGTGACAGCAGTGCTAACATTGGGCCTTCGTTGTGAGTTCGTTTCTTAACCATTTTTGATGATTTGAATTCCTATACAAAGCCTACTATGCTGACTATCAAATTCCCCCCATTCCCATCCTAAATCCTGAGGTTAGATGGGTGAAAAGTGGGTCGAAACTAAGGGTGCGTGTGCTGTGTTATCCATCAATGTGTACCGAATGTGAAGGCCACACTTTGGCCTCGATTTGCGATCTGAATACTACACGAAAACAAGTGACGCTTGTCCTAGCTTAAAGGTAGCACATCGGGCTTTAAGTAAAAGGGTTTGGCTTGACATTTCGTTCAGTACAAGTTGGATACATGGAATGTATTATGAACCCTACTTAATTCTTGAGGGAGTTCAAGCTTGTATGCAACGGATCCAATCTTTTCCAACACCTTGAAAGGTCCAACATATCAAGGGTTTAACTTCCCCCGTTTGCCAAAACGTACGACCCCTTTCCAAGGTGAAACCTTGAGCATAACCCTATCCCCGACTTGGAACTCCATCGGCTTACGCTTTAAGTCGGCGTAACTCTTTTGCCGGTCACGAGCGGCTTGAATCCTTTGCTTGATCTGGATGATTTTCTCAGTCGTTTCTTGAATTAAATTCGGACCGGTGAGTTGAGCTTCTCCGACTTCGGCCCAACAAATAGGTTAACGACACTTTCGACCGTAAAGTGCCTTGAATGGTGCTCCCTTAATGCTAGCATGATAACTGTTGTTGTATGAAAACTCGACTAATGGCAAATGATTTATCCAACCCTTTCCAAAGTCGATCACGCAAGCACGTAGCATATCCTCAAGGGTTTGGATGGTTCTCTCGCTTTGTCCATCAGTTTCTGGATGGTACGCAGTACTCATATCCAAACTAGTACCCAAAGCCTTTTGAAGTGATCTCCAAAAACGTGATGCGAACCTAGGGTCACGGTCACAGATGATTGAGACAGGTATCCCATGCCTCGTAACTACTTCCTTTATGTACAACCTTGCCAGCTTCTCCATAGGGCCAATTTCTTTCATTGGCGTAAATATTGCAGATTTAGTGAGTCGGTCTACAATCACCCAAATAGTGTCATGACCTTGCGGTGACTTAGGAAGCTTGGTGACAAAATCCATGGTGATATTGTCCCACTTCCATTCAGGTATCTTGGGTTGTACCAACAATCCCGATGGTCTTTGATGTTCAGCTTTGACCTTGGCACACGTCAGACATTTGCTAACATAGGTGGCGATGTCGGCCTTCATATTGGGCCACCAATATAGCTTTTTCATGTCTTGATACATTTTGTTCGAACTTGGATGGACAGAGTATTTTGATTTGTGGGACTCGTGCATGATCACGGTCCTTAAATCTTTATAACATGGCAACCAACTCCTACCATTTAAGCATAGGGTTCCGTCCGCACGGGGTTTCAACCTCTCCTTTGGTAGGTCCTTCCTGATCATACCTCCTACGTCTTTGTTCTTGAGATTTTCTGGTTTTTGTGCCTCGGTCTGAGCATTCAATATTTGTTTGGGAAGATCCAAGCCAATAGTCATAACTAAGGCTCACACTCTTAATGGTTTATTTCATTCTTTCCTGCTCAAAGCATCAGCCACAACATTTGCTTTCCCCGGATGATAATGAATCTCACAATTGTAGTTACTGAGCAACTCTAACCAACGACGTTGCCTTATATTTAACTCCTTTTGGTCAAGTATGTGTTGTAAGTTCTTATGATCCGTGAACATCGTACATTTAGTTCCGTACAAGTAGTGTCTCTAAATTTTTAGAGCAAACACCACGGGGTGTTATAATTTATACCATATATCCAGTGGTTAGATTCTAGAAAGCTAAAAATGACACAGATCTAATCTGGTGGTTCTCCCTTGTTGTTTTTGAGTTCTTGGATCTTGTTCAGAAGACTCTTGATGACGAACCTGGATATCTTCCATGATTATTTCCATAGACGAACATTCAAATAAGTATCTGGCTCATTAGGTTCCTCGGGGACTGGTTCACTTCCTAGTGGTCGCAGTATGATCCATAATGATATCTTCACAGAATTAGATAACTTATTAAAGAAATAGCCTGGTGGTGGTGTAGTTGACCTAACGGGTGATGAAAATCCTACTGATGAAGATGGAGATATTGAAATAGGTGATTCAACAGAAGTCTCAGTATCTTTTGGTGATGAAATCTTCTCGAAAGGATTTGGAAAGATGTTTCCCGGTGAGACGGAGAAATAGTTTAGAATGTTCATAGAGGAAAAAGCATCCTCAATATCATAATCAGATGGGACGATAGTAAAGTGAGGGGACGAAGACATGACTGTAACAATCCAATAGTAAATAACATAAGTTACTTATATTAATAGTATAATTAGTTATGTATTTTAATATTATTAGGAAAAACGTAGATGGCATCTTCAACTATTCGGAAATGAGTGGCACGGAGGACATTGATGCAAAGAAATAGTAGTTCTAGTTAAGGTTTTGAACATTGTTCTCTTTAACGTGGAGCTCTGATACCTATCATGTAACACCCCAATTGATATATATGCAGAGAAGCTAAATCTGGGGTATTACTTCATGAATCACAGGCACAATCATAGAAAATGACTCAAAAGAGACGTTTTTAAAAGATACTTTTCATTCATTTAAAATCAGAGAGTTTTACAAAGGCTTGTCCCAAAAATCTAGAATACTTAAATGTGAATGATAACTTGTTTTTGCATCTTTAAGTCCATTGCCACATCACATGCATAAGTTTCTCAATTACTTGGGATTAACATGCATAAAAAGGGTCAACACAAAGGTTGAGTGAAATTTATAGGTTTGAAACGTAATAGTTGAATGCAAGTTACCATAAAGGAAATATTTGCATTGCAGGGACAATTATCATGGAGAACATTATTATTATGGAGAACAGTTGAATGCAAGCCATCATAATGGTAATAATTGCAAAGAATATAATTATCATGGAAAAATGGAAATATTATTATTGCACCTAAGCTCATGACACCAATACGTTAACAGGACTTCACCGTTAGTGACAATTGGTTTGGGGAGCAGATTGTCCCGCTGGAAGGTAACTTGCTATGGTTACCCATTAGGTCAAAATATCAGTGAGTTTGGCTTCCTATGAATGTGTATACAAACGGAGCCGTCACCACCCAATATATCTATTCACAAAATATCACGCTCAATTTAAAGCTAATTAATGGTTCTTGATATTGGAAATAATGGACTGGAAGATTACTTAGGCAATTTATAATATTGGATAGAATTATGTTGGATAAGCATACATTTTGAAAAACACTTGTATTATGGTTTATGCATGTATCACTTATGGGTTTATAATATTATTAAGAGATTTGAATGTGAGGCTATGAACATTTAAGTCTTTGAAAAGTAATCACTATTGTTATAAACAATAAAAATGAGTATGTGAAAGAGTTTGTCAACAAACATGTATCTCCCCTCCGCGGGTTTATAAAACATGTATATAAGTAAAGGTCGAGGTTATGAACTTCGCCTTAACAGAATTGGGAAATCCTGATTGATGGCAAAAGTATTTCAAGGTGGAAAAGCCGTCAGTGTGGTGGTACGTTGTTATCTACTCGGGCGGGGAAAGTTCAGATATCGATTGAAAGATGTTGCTTCGTCACGTACTGGGATAATTATTTCGAGTCTTAGTTTGATTATTAAACCTTCATAATGTTTTATCATATTTGATTTATGAATTTATGGATATAGTATATCACTGTTCGGGCTATCATAATTAAGAGGCCATGTGATATCGTTTGAGGAGCCGGGGCACTTTAAATCGTAAACCCAACAAACTCGTCAAGACGAATACACTAATGGAACCCCTCACATGAAATTCCCTAGTAATGTGATATGATATGGATTCGGGACAGGATTTTTAATAGCTCATCGTATGATGAATTTTATAATAGTTATAACATAATCGGTTTTAAGCGTTTTGCTCAATAACTGGAAATGATAAGCACGTCAAGCGTTAATTAAAGTTATGTCTTATAAGGTTTTGAACACATTTCTACACTTTTTCAAAATGTTACATTTTAGACCCTTAAGAATGAAAAATAGCAAAATATACCCTTGGAGTTATCACTTTTACAAGTTTGGTCCTTCTAGTTTAAAAGATATACAAAGTAAACCTTGTATTTTGGAAAATGACATAATAGACCCCTATAGTTATAACTATGATAAAATAACATTTTCAGTCCCTTTAGTTATAAGTTTCAAAAAGTTACGATATATACCCTTTTGCATGAAAAATGTATCGTTTTTAGTCCAAAATCCATAATAATGATATTTTTCAATATGAAAAGTAATTTACAGGTTATAGCTTATTAATATAAGCTAAAATATGAAGGTTTAACGTAACAAAAGTTCAAAATAACGATTCGTTAAGCTAGAAATCAGAACGGGTCGAATTAGGGTTTTAAAATAAAAATGTGCGGGTTTTAAGTTTAAATTCTTTCAAGACTTAATAAAGTACTTATTATAATGTTAGATAAGCTTATTAGGATAGATTATAACAATAGTTTACAAGTTTAGGTTATAGATTAAGCAAAAACATGAAATTAGGGTTTCATGAGCTTGGTTTGGATCAAAAAGGTAAAACACGTATGTTTTTGAGTTCAAAGATTTTAAAAATAGTTTAAGCATGATCATATGAACATTATAAAGGTATGAAAACAGAATGTGAGCTTATGAAACCTGGTTTTGAGCTTATAGCTTAGAAACGGGTCGAAATCGGGACTTTTAGTTTCGTACGTCTAGAATAACAACTCCGGGGCTACAAGACTTGGTTTCTTTGCTTCACTCCTGATCTTGGGACTTCTATTGATCTTCTATTGCTGCTATGGAAGTGTTAGAATTCCATTTTTGGGTAAGAAAGGAGTTGTGGGGTATGATTTGAATGTGTGGTGTGGTTCGGCTATTTATAGGGTGAAAACACCCTTGGTGCCCAAGTTTTCTTGGGGATTAAGGGTTATAAGTTGTAGTATGATGACACATAGATGCTAGGAATGAGTATTGAGGTCTAGGTTAGTAGCTATGAAGTGTTGGAAGGTTTTTAGGGGTGTTTGGGTGTTCGTCTAGAAAAGAGACAACAGGGTGATGATGTAGCCAACTTGGAGGACAAGGAATGAATTAGAGGTGCTTGTAAGCTGCTTAGGAGGAGTAGTAGCTTAGTCATGGTGGTACTTGAGGTGCTTGGTGAGTTAAAATAGGTAAAAATGGTCATAAAGGTGTATCGGGTTGGTTTTGGGTTCGATTAGGGTTATTAGGTTTTTTATTTGAGCTAGGGTTAGGGTTTAAGATAGATTATGGTTTAGGATTAGTGTTAGGATTATGGTTTAGTGTTTAGGATTAGGGTTTATGGCTTAGTTTTATGTTTTAGGGCTTAGTTTTAAGGTTAAAGTGAAACTAGGGTTTAGGGTTTCGTTTTAGGGTTTAGGGTTTTTAAGATGTGTATGAGAGCTTAGGAATAGATTAATTAGGGTTTACATGTTGTACATTGAGTGTAGTAGCTTGTACAAAAGTGGTGGTAAAGAAATTAGAATGAAAACGGTGGTAAAATGGCTATTTTGGGTGTTATGCTTAATGACTTGTACATTGTGCTTTTAAGGACTTGTACATTGAATTGGAGGGAGTTTATATTTCAAATGTCATGTATTGTTACTTGTACACATGCTTTGAATACTTGTACATTGATTTTATATGTATACATTACATATAATTAGGGTTTAGAGGTAAACTTTTAACGTTTAAAGTCCGTTTTGAAATAACGTTGTAAATGGTACATTATATGAGTAATGTACTTTGTAGAAATGATATTAAGATATTGACTTGACATATTAGGATGTTTACTTTATTTAAACATAGATAGAATAGGCATAGGTCGTTGCGTGAGCTCGTTTACTTTAGAAATGTAAACTATGATACGTAATGAAATGGAATGAAATGAAAATTTTATTCCCGTGAAAAAGTAGTACTTAACATAGTAAGTAGATATTACATTGATGAAATACTAGAAAATTACGGGTTGTTATAATCGAAGATTGGGTCACACCAATATGCGTCTAATACAATCGCTATTATCTAAAGCGCTTGTTAGGAATTTGCCTAAACTAAAATTTGAAAGTCATTTTTGTGGTGCTTGTAACATTGGAAAGCAAGTACACACATCTCATAAACCTAAAAACATGGTTTCAACCACAAAATGTATAGAACTTTTACACATGGACTTGTTTGGTCCGTCGGCCGTCCAAAGTTACGAAGGAAACTCCTACACCTGGGTCATCGTCGACGATTACTCGAGATATACATGAACAAGATTTTTAAAACACAAAAATGAAGCTTTTGACCATTTTGAAATTTTAAGTAAAAAGATTCAAGTTTAAAAAGGTTGCCCCATTATATCAATTTGTACGGATCATGGTCGGGAATTTGATAATGAAGTACAATTTAGAGCTTTTTGTGATGCTAATGGTATCACTCATAACTTTTTGGCTTCACGAACTCCACAATCAAATGGGGTAGTAGAACGTAAAAATCAGACCTTAAAAGAAATGAGTAGAACAATGCTCAATGAATAATCAATTCCTCAAAAATTTTGGTGTAATGTCGTCGACACCTCCACCTATATCTTAAGTAGGATTCTTATTAGACCTTTCCTTGGAAAAACTCCTTATGAGATTTTTAAAGGTAAAAAGCCCTCCTTAGAATATTTCAGAGTATTTAGTAGTAAATGTTTTATCCTTAACACGAAAGAATATCTCACAAAATTCGACCCTAAATCCACCGAAGGTATATTCCTCTGATATTTACCTAATAGTAAAGCTTACATCATTCTAAACAAGGAAACCATGAAAGTCAAAGAATCTCTTAATGTAAAATTCGACGAAAGTCCTCCTCCTAATTTACTACCTTTAGAAGATGATAATATACTTGAATGTGAAATTATTGAAAACAAAGAAAAAGACTTAGAAATCAAGAAAAATAAACCATTAAACAAAGAAATCATAAACATCAAAGAATTTAAAGATCATCCCCTAGAAACCGTCATAGGTAATCTAAATGAAATGACCTTAAGGTCTTAAGTTAAAACCAAAGTAACTTCTTTTGCTTCGTGTCATCCATAGAACCTAGAAAATCGAAGAAGCCACACAAGACAAAAGTTGGACTATGGCTATGCAAGAAGAACTAAACAAATTCAAAACAAACGATGTTTGGAGTCTTGTCCCTCCCTTAATAACCAAACCATTATAGGTACTAAATGGGCCTTTAAAAATAAATTGGATGAAAATGGTGTCGTATCTAGAAATAAAGCTAGACTTGTGGCACAAGGATACAATCAACAAGAAGGAATAGATTCCGATGAAACCTATGCTCCCGTAGCAAGATTAGAATCTATAAGAATCCTTCTTGCCTATGCTTGCGCACATGACTTCAAACTCTTTCAATGGATGTCAAAAGTGCTTTTTTAAATGGTTTTATAAATGAAGAAGTCTATGTCGCTCAACCCCCCGGATTCATTGATTTTGAAAAACCTAATCATGTCTTTAAACTCAAAAGGCTCCTTACGGTGTTAAACAAGCACCAAAGCTTGATACAATAGACTTAAAGCATTTATCATCAACCACAAGTAAACCATGGGATTAGTAGATAACACTCTATTTACTAAGAAAAGAAATTCACATATGATCATTGTCCAAATCTATGTGGACGACATCATTTTCAGCTCAACTTGTCAAGAGCTTTGCGATGATTTTTCAAAAATCATGCACGACGAGTTTGAAATGAGCATGATGGGTGAATTGACTTTTTTCCTTGGTCTACAAATCAAACAATTTGATGATGAAATCTTTTTTAACCAATCAAAATATATTAAAGAAATGCTCAAAAAGTTCGGTCTCAAAAACTCTAAACCCATCAAAACCCCTATGTCGCCCGTAACCAAACTCACTCGAGATGAAGACGGTGAACCCTTTGATGACACCAAATATCGTGGCATGATTGGTAGCCTCCTTTATCTAACGGCTAGTCGACCGAACATCATGTTTAGTGTGTGTCTATGTGCTCGTTTTCAAGAATCTCCAAAAACTTCCCACCTTGAAGCCGTAAAAAGAATTTTTAGATATATTAAAGGAACTTCTCAACTAGGATTATGGTATCCCAAAGGAACGGGAGTAGAAACCATTGTTTATGCCGACTCTGATCATGCGGGAGACTATGTCGATCGCAAAAGCACAAGCGGTGTGTGCACATTTATGAGATGTTGCCTCACATCGTGGTTCCTTAAGAAACAAACCGCCTTAGCCATCTCAACCACCGAAGCCGAATATGTTTCCGCCAGAAAAGCTTGCCAACAAGCTTTATGGATGAAACAAGCTCTTGTAGACTATGACATAAACCTAGATGATGTACCATTCCTTTGTGACAATAAAAGTACCATTGACCTAAGTAAAAATCCCGTCCTACACTCTCGCACCAAACATATAGAAATTTGACACCATTTCCTTCGTGATAATGTACAAAAGGGAAATATTTCCATTAAAAAGGTCTCATCCGAAGACAACATAGCCGATATCCTAACCAAACCTCTCAAACATGAATCCTTTAATCTATTTAGACTAGGTCTCGACCTCATGGAACCTAATACCTAAAGGTAGATTTTCAAACCTTCTTCTTTCTCTCTAAGTCTAGAAATCTATTCACTAAATAAAAAAAACGCTCAGGAATTTCTTTAATATACTATATATATACTACTATATTTTTCCTTTTTTCACCTTTTATCAAATAAACCCCGAACGCATTCTTATAACTCTCAGAAACCTGCATTGTTTAATGCAAAAATAAAAACGTTCTTCTCACTTGCATCTCATTTGTCACTTAAACGTCTATAAAGAAACACATGGTCAATATGTCGTTTCAAACACGTTTAATTGGAGCTACATCAAAATAAGGAGACTTTGGGTTATCTTAGGTATATCTGTTTTTTTATTGATAACCACACCTCCAACATCATATCATAAATTATTTTTTTTGCAGACACCTGTTCCCTTGGCTTTCAAAGCCGGTTCCATTCTTCTAACAGAACCGGCAACACTGTACTGCAATACATTTAAATTCGAATTTATAACCTCTACCACAACAAACTCCCTCCAAATCAAGCCTATCAATCCTAGGGGTTTAGAAGTTGACTCTAAGGAAATCCAATCATTAGATCTTCTCTAACATATCAAGCAATTCATGAAACTCTAATTTTTTCTCTATAAAGAGCTTGTTCCAAACACTAGTTAACGTATAAAATACAAGAAACATTGAAAAATGACTAAGAAAAAGAAACTTAACCTTAAGCGCACCGCTAGGATTAGTGTCCATCCTTGTTGCTTCTCCAACTCTCGACCATTGTCCCCTCCTTATCATGCTCTGTCACCTCCCACCGATTATCAATCGGCTTGTCCATCGACTCCAAATGTTTCACCACCGCTTTACCTTATAATTACTCTGGGTATTTCACAAAGAAAAATCCTACTCACGCCAAAGTCATCACCTCCACCCTTGACCTCTCCGCCATCGGCTCCAACCCAAAAAGTGTTTAATCATTTCCAAACACCATTAAGCGGCAGAACCAGGCTATAGTAGAATTTTTGGCAATAAATACCAAGCCATTTCTCATGTTTTCTTCACTTATTTCTAGCTATAAAATCCTCTAATGTACTGATCATTCTCTCTATTCTTGCATAGTTTGCTTTTAGCATTTTATAGGTTACTCTCTTTAAATAAGAAATTACCAAACACCCTTTTTGAGACGATCAAGTTCCAAGAATCTTGTTTCGCATCTCTATAGCATCTTCAAGTTCACATTGTTAAATCTTGTAAATCATTTAGTAGTTGTAGTTGTATTCATCATCATTGTAAATCAAGTGTAGTGTTGTTGGTTTGATTCTACTGTGTGAAAAATCCGGTATCTAGCTTTGTACCGTTAAAATGTGTAAGCAACGTTGTAAGGCTTCTTCGCCAAATTAAGGAGTGACTAGTGCTTACAAACTCTCGAGTAGGTGACTCAGGGAGTGGAGTAGGGCAAGGAAGGTGTCCTTGTAGCCGAACCACTATAAATACTTGTGTCTTGGTTAAATCTTTCTAACTCTTACTTACTTTATATTTTATACATCAAAAATCAATATGGTGCAAACTTCACATAAGATCATAACAAAAGTTTGAAAAGTGCAAGAAAACTATTCAACCCCCCTTCTAGTTTTCAACATAACAATTCGTTAGTTTTCATGTGGATATACTCGACCATCTCTCCTAAACTCGTGGGCATGATCATTGATGATGATACTACCGCTTAATGGTGTTTGGAAACGATTAAAGGATATTTTCCATAATAATAAAGATGCTCGTGTTACTCAACTTGGCAACGAGATCTGTAATATGGAAATTGGGAATTCATTTGTGAATGATATTTTTCAACAAATCAAGTTAAAAGCCGACCGCGTTGCCAATCTTGGTTCACCGGTGAAAGATTCGAGCCTTCTTACTTACGCCATAAATGGAGTTCATAGCAAATATCTGGAAGCCGCTTAGATAATCGTCTTCGAGAAAAACCACCTAATTTTGATGAGATGCGTTCTATAATGATTCTTAAAGAGATTGATATGCCTCAACAACCGAATGGTACCTCGTCTTTTCATAATAAGTCCTCGTCCACTACAGTTCTTGTTGCATCTACTATGAGTAATGATAGGGCCAATACCACGAGTACTTTGGGTTTTGATGTTTGTCGTAACTTCCAACGCGGCTCTTGCTCTTACGGGGCTCGGTGAAAATTTATGCATGGTAACAATGATCTTAGGCCACGTCCAAATACCACTACCAATGCTACAAGTTCAACTAACAAGCCTACTGGGAATACTTATAACTCACGAGTGACACAAAACCATATTAATCCTCGTGGGGTCAATAACAGTACATGAACCACCACAACTTCACCTCAAATAATTGCTACTTTTTATATTTTTCCTATGCAGGCCCCATGTCCAAGTTATTGACTCTAGCCCAATATGGGCTATGTGTATTTTCAGTCCGCTTTAGGCCTAACTACACCTCCAGCCCATCATCATTCATAAGCCCAGTTTCCTCAGGCCCACATGGCTACTGCTGCTCTAACCCAACATGTTTCGCTTGCTGTCCAGCTGGCCCAATTGTCAGCCCAAAATACTATGTTGCCAGCTAGGTTTCCATTTTATGGTTCACATGCACTACAAGGAGGATAAGTTATTTCCAAGGAATCTACATATCCTGCTCAGGCTACTATGCTCCCACAGGCGTTTCAAACTATGACACTCCAAGATCCCGCCTGGAATATGGATGCTGGTGCCTCTTCTCATTTGGCTAACAACACAGGTGTGCTTACCTCCTTTAGCGATCAAAGCATTTATAAATCAGTATTTGTTGGCAGTGGCCAACCTATACCTGTGACTAACACGAGCCATAGCCTTTTGCACACTCCTCACAAACCTCTTCACCTTTATCATATTCTTGTAACACCTAATATCATTAAAAATTTAATTTATGTCCGTAAGTTTACCCGTGATAATGACATGTCTGTTGAATTTCATGCATATGGTTTTTCTATGAAGGATTACCTGACCCGCCAGCTCCTTCTCCGTTGTGACAGTACCGGAGATCTCTATCCATTCAACCAACAACCATCATCTACCTCTTCATTTGCTTTGAGTCCTACTACGTGGCATAGACGCCTTGGACATTCTGGTGAAGATATGCTTCGTCGCTTAGAGTCTAGTCATTTTATTTCATGTAATAAATTAAAGTTGTCCTCTTTTTGTCATGCTTGTCAGTTAGGTAAACATACCAAGCTTCTATTTTATAGTTCTGAGTCAAATGTTGCGTCTGTATTTGAAATTATTCACTTAGATTTGTGGACATCATCTATTTTGAGTGAAAGTGGAATTAAATACTATGCTATCTTTTTAGATCACTTCTCACATTACGTTTAGGTATATCCTCTGTTTAAAAAGTCTGATTTATTTGATACCTTTGTTGCTTTTCGTTCTTATGTGAATCAACAATTTAATATCAATATCAAAGCTTTGTAGTGTGACCATAGAGGTGAGTATGATAATACCTTCTTCCATACCCTTTTTCGCCAACATGGCATACAGTTTTGGTTTTCATGTCCCAAGACGTCCCAACAGAATGGGAAATCTAAATGTATGTTACGAACCCTTAAATATCACACGTATTTTGCTTTTTCAAGCACGCATACCTCCTACATATTGGGTTGAAGCTCTTAACATGGCAGCTCATCTTTTAAATATTCTTCTTTCTACCGCCATAAATAATAAATACCTTTTACTAAACTTTATAATAAACCACCCACCTATGATCATTTACGTGTATTTGGGTTCCTTTGCTATCCACATATATATTTTGATCTTAAGCTTAAACTTCGTTCAACCGCATGTGTTTTCCTTGGATACCCCGCCTTGCATCGTGGTTATAGATGCCTTGACTTGTTGACAAATAAAATTATTACTTCTCGACATGTTATATTTGATGAAGAGGCATTCCTATTCGGGTCCATGACACCAAACACCCCTCCAAATTAAGATTTTTTATTTTCTAATCTTATACCAAAATCACCACCATTGAATCTGCCATTCCTAGCCACTGCCTGCCCCCATCCCTTCACCCCACTCTGTCCATACTGTAACCCACCAACAAGCCCAATCCACTTTTATGCCTCCACCAATAAACCATGATACTAACATTCCCGGCCCATTACTAAATTCGTAACCAATAGAGACAGAACCCACTTTGCCTATTGTACTTAGTCCATCTACGCCTCATGTCCAATACCCACAAATAGAGCAAATATCAAATCCTCTTGAACATATGAATTGTCATGTCACTACCACTTCACCGCTTCCCCACTCTCATTTACATACCGTTAGTGATCCCAATTGGAAAAAGGCTATGGTTGATGAATATAATGCTTTGATTTCTAATGGAACGTGGGTTTTTATGCCACGTCCAGCTAATGTGAATGTTGTTAATTCTATGTGGCTTTTCAGGCATAAGTTTAATGCATATGGTTCATTAAGCCGGTATAAAGCTCGGTTAGTTGCAAATGGTCGAAGTCAGCAGCAGGGGATTGATTGTGATGAGACTTTTATTCCAGTGGTTAAACCGGCTACGATTCGTACTGTCTTGAGTCTTGCAGTATTGCAAGATTGGTCTATTCCCCAGCTTGACGTGAAGAATGCCTTTCTTCATGGTCACTTATCAGAGACAGTATATATGCATCAGCCACTCGGGTTTGTTGATACTAGTCACCCTGATTATGTTTGTCATTTTCAGTGATCACTATATGGGCTTAAGAAAGCCCATCGTGCATGGTTTCAGCGCTTTGCTAGCTTTGTTACACGCATTGGTTTTCAATATAGCAAAATGATTCGTCCTTTTTTGTTTTTCATCGCGGTTCTGATATGGCTTATCTCTTATTATATGTGGGCGACATTATTCTCACTGCTTCATCTGTATCTCTTTTACAACGTATTATTGCATTACTTCACAGAGAGTTTGCTATGACAGATATTGGCTCTCTTATCTATTTCCTTGTTATTTATACTCAGAGATCGACTTTTGGATTGTTTTTAGAGTGAGCTCATATGCAGTATTGTAACCTGTGCCGAACTCCTGTTGATACTGAGTCCAAGCTTGGTTCTGACGGTGACCTTGTTAGTGATCCCAGTTTATATCAGAGTCTTGCTGGTTCTCTTCAGTATCTGACATTTACTCGACCAGATTTATCTTATGCTATTCAGCAGGTTTGTCTATACATGCATGACCCTCATGACCACACTTTACTGCTTTGAAGCGCATCTTGCGCTATGTTTATGGTACCCTCAAGTATGGTCTTTAGTTTCATGTTTCGTATACTGCTCAACTTACTACTTATACAAATGCTAATTGCGCTGGTTACCCTGTTACCTATAGATCCACTTCAGGGTATTGTGTGTTCGTCGGTGATAATCTCTTGTCGTGGTCTGCCAAGCAGCAACTTACATTGTCTCGCTCTAGTGCCGAGGCAAAATATCATGGTGTTACAAATGTTGTTGCGGAAACTAGGTGGCTTCGTAATTTATTACTTGAGTTGCATGCTCTTTTATCTACTGCTACCATTGTCTACTATCATAATGTAAGTGATGTGTATTTGTCTACCAATCTCAATCAGCATCAGCGTACTGAACACATCGAGATTGATATTCATTTTGTTCGAGATTATGTTGCTTTCAGTCAGGTTCGTGTGCTTCATGTCCCCTTTCAGTATCAGATATCTTCTGTAAAGGTCTTCCAAGTGCATTGTTTCTTTAGTTTCACTCCACTTTGAACGTTTAAAGACCTCATGCTCAAAATGCGGGGGAGTATTAGCATACTATATTTGGCCTTTGGCTACGTTTCCATTTTATGTGTATGGGATTGTAGCCCACTATGGCATCTAAACCTGTATTCGTATATTTATATTGTATGTCGTATGAATGAAACATAAAGGGGACAGGTAAAAGATCAATATAGACTCATTATTTTAGCAAATACCCGATGAACCTATCCTCACCCTCCATTTAGATAACATTATGGATGAGATAAATCCAACATATTTAATAAAATAAATAAAATTAAACTGTATATTTAGTTACAGGGGTAGAAGTGGTCATTCACTCCTCACATATATTTTCAACAGTTCATTAACACCCCCCCACACACACAATCTCACTCAACCTAACTCTCTCAATAATTCAATCTCATTAACACACACCTAACACACCTTCAATTATTAAAACCCTAAATTTATCCCCAAATCGTATGAAAAATGGATATACGAGATGAAATAGCATCAAGTAAAGGTAAATTGAAGATCGGTTCATCATTTGTACAAACTGACGCTACTATTGCCGGTAATTCCTTTGATTTTTTATTTATATTACATTTATTTTCAATTGATTACTAGTAGAAGCAGTAGATAATGAACATAATTGTTGTTTTGTATATTTTGATGTTCAGTTTGTAGATTTCAGGTTTTAGATTTGATTAGATTATCAACTGAAAGTTTGTAGATGATGAGTAGAAGTAGTAGTTGTGTTTTTGTGAGTTTTTGTTGTTGTTTTAGTTGATTTGGATGAAGAATCACATGTGATTTTGACTTTATTCATGTTTTGTAAATATTGTGTATCTAGTATGTATTGACTATTTATTGAAGTCTTTTTGATGAAAAATGACATGTAAGATTATTGTTGATTTAAGTGGTAGTATTCATGTTGATATTTCGTGTTAAGTAGTTTTGATGTTGATAATGGGTAGGTTTGTTAAGTAGTTTAAGGACAATATATTTTTTAGCAGCCATTTTGGCATCTTTAACATGTTATTAGGGGTTGTTAAGGACTGTTTGGATTGCTCAAGCAAAGCTGTTAGAATCTCAATTAGGATAGCAGAAATAACGTAAATTTTGAGTTGCATGTATGAAAATTTAGTTGTCTTTGGATATTGTGGTTTGTGTTTAACATAAGCAGTTGTGTAACTACAGTTGAAAAGTGTAAAATATAAGGGAAGCGATGTATGGGATTGGTTATCTTTTTTGCATATCTGTTGTTTTGTGGTAAAATATGTAGTTTTGGATATGGTGGTTATTTCAACCTGCTTATTTAAGATGAAATTATTTTTTGTTTGTTCATATGTATGACACACATATTCCAACTGCCATACACAATCATATTAGCAATTGTTGCGTCATTTATTCTTGCTTGACATCTTCTTGCTCCCGCCAGTAGTTTTGTTTCATTTTTAATACATTATTGGAACTACACAGGTTGATAATATTGGATAACACACAGAAGCATAAGAGTTGCAGCAAAAGGTGCAAAACTTTGAAACGTATGTAGATGGCATGTAGACCGAGAATGATGAACAAAAAAGGACTTCTATTATTGTCAATGCAATTAAGAACAGGGTCTATCGTGAAAGTCAAAAAGTTCGGAATCAAGATGTTGATGCAGTCAAGAGCAAGTGATATGGATAAAAATGATGGTAGTCTATGTGATTGTGAATGGTAGTCTCTTTTTGTAAAACTAATGGGTCATAAGTGATTGTGAATGGTAGTTTTTGGTAAACCGATGGTAGTTCATTTTCGGTAACTCATGGTCGTAGTTTGTTTTATGTTTATAATTTCCAGACAAGTTTATATGTTGGCGTTTGTCTTTTGGTAATTATTGATGGTACTGATGTAGTACTGAACAAGTATGAATAAGTATGCATATCTCGTAAGTGTATGAATAAGTATGCATATCTCATAAGTGTGAAATGTATTTTTACCTGCTATTATGTTGAATCTTTTAACATCTGTATTTTTTTATAAATGTCATAATCTAATGGTTGTAGCATGAGAAATTTTTTTATATCCAGATCACATGTGATTTGCTCACAAATCACATGTGGTTTGCTCACAAATCACATATGATTTGGCATGAATCACATACGATTATGTATCAAGTTTTAAAAGTTTCACAATCACATGTGATTATTTTAGAATCACATGTGATTAATGAAAAATCACATGTGATTCTGATGATGTAACTTCACAACTTGCATTTGTTATTAGTTAAAAATACAAAATCTGCTAGAACATCAAACAAAAAATATTCAATTAAACATAGTTGAATTAAGTTTCGCATAACACTTTTTCAACAGTGCAACAAAAATAAAGAAAAAACAAAAATCTAAACAAAGTATGATATTCAAGGAGCGTTAGTCGCTTGTTCAGGTGCATCAATTCTCGTCGCTTGTTCACTTTCATCAATCATTGCCACTTGTTCAACATCAGCAATTCTTACTAGTTTTGCAATATATTTTGGATTTAACAGACATGTTGTCTTGTGTGCTTGTTAGTCTTCTCCCCATAGTATCCACAGTTCTTACTTTGCTTATCTTTAGCTTTAAGTGCTATTTCTCTTTCACTTTTACTACGTGCTCCTCTCAGACTACCTTTATTTTGAACCCTTGTGGATTATTGACTTGATTTTGCTTTGGTTTCTCAACTGCATAAATATCTTCAATCACATCTCTTATTTTCCGTGAAGGAAGCTTAGGCACTTAAACCTTAAATTCTTTCTTGAATTACCTTATATCAAAATACAAAAAGACACAAAATCAATACGTATGTTGGAATCACATGTGATTTATACAAGAATCACATGTGATTGTTGTAACAGGCTGTAACACTAATAAATATTTTTTTAAACTGCAATTGTATTACCTTTTATTCTGCTACATTCACATTTTTGCACAACCTCTTCTTCTTCTTCTTCTTCATCTTTATAAAGTGTTCTATAAGCAGCCGTATTCTTGTCTCTAACCTTAACCATCTCACAACCCTCTTTCGTTTTAAACTCTTGTATTTGGCATGACCAACAACCTTCCATTATTTACTTTTGAACAAGGAAAAATAATAACCTAGTATATATAGAGTTTAGAGCATATACTCTATTACAAAATCACATGTGATTTTTGTTCAGAAACATGTTTTATTACAAAACTGAGCAAATGTTATTCCTTTTTTTAGATGCGAATACGGTTGAAAATAAAACTGTATAAACTACTCACAACGTAATATATTTTATTTTATTTGAGAACATAAAACAGAATCACATATGATTTACCTGAAGCAGCTACACAATTATTTTCTACATCTGGATCGATAACAACATCATCTATAACCTGGATTTCATAATCAACCAATAGATTTTCAACATCTACGACTAGAACAAGAACCAAATCTTCTTCATTTAAATGATTATCGTCCATATTTTCACAAATCATTTGTTATTTTAATCGATTCCTACAAATTCGTTCAAATTACAGATCTAAATTTTCAAATTGAATGTTGTTGATCGATTAACGATCTGTTATGATGATTGGAAGGTGGAAATTGAGTGTTTTTCGCGTCGTTTTTATTGTGATTTTGAAGGTTGATTTGCCGGTTGAATGTTGGGGATAAGAGAGAACCCTAATTTTTTTGGAGAATAAATGAACTGTGTGTGAAAATAAGGCTTATATATTGACGTTTTTGCCCTTTGATGTAAAAGCCAGGTGAGATTTATCATTTAATCACAACCATTGGAAAAAAAGGAATGAATGGATGGGATAGGTTCATGGGATCTTTAGCTAGAGTAGGAAGGGTCTTTTGGGATCTCAACTCATGGGGAACAACCTAAAATAAAAGGCTTATGCATCTACACAATGGATATGTGAATATTATAGGTGTGTTCATAGTTTTTCTGCAATTCAATTCGCTATAAATATTTAGGAGTTACTTTGATCTTTATAGAATTCAACATCTAATCGAAAAAGGATTTTTATAATCAGTTTAAATAACCACATCTTTCAAGCAAAGAAATGTTCTATATGAAAGCCATGATATTAAGGAAGTCCTCCAACATACTTCTTGCATTTGCCAGTCACGTGTCTGTTTGTTTTATCCCCATAAGCTACCGTATAGTAAAAAAACAAAGTCAAAACAAAAGAGTCAAACAATCAGACACAAACAATGTCTGACACTAAATTACCACTAGTCTTAACAGAGCACTAGTCGAAATATTGCCACTAAAAGGAATAACTATCAAAACAAAGTCAAACAATCAGACACAAACAATGTCTGACAATCAGTAATGAAAAGAACCTTTGTAAATATCAAGCTTATAAATAGCGTGAGGTGTGGCGTGACGGCATAGTCAAGCATCACGTCTTTGTGAGTCATGACGATTTTAAGACGTGACTTAAGGCGGCACAAAATATAAAAATATTTATAAATTTATATATTTATATCATATTACAAATGTATTGAGTTTACAAAAAGTGTCATACATAATGAATAAAGTCAAGAAACTATCTTTGCATGTAATCATTTTCATTTCTATATAAAAATACGATTTTTATCGAAATTGAATTCAAAAAAGCCTCCACGCATCACATTTTATCGTGTCTTTTCACGTTTTTTCACTCCTCATCTCACGTTACGCCTTAAGCCCAAACCTTGGTCTATTGAGTGGCGTGGAGGTCACGCCTTGCGCCTTTGCGTGGCCTTTGCGCGCATTTTAGAACCATGGTAAATATCATAGTTTAGACACCGTATACCATAGGCTATGTTTGGCACAGAGCGGTGGTAGAGCTTTTTGGAGCGGTGAGCAAGAGCATTTTGATTTTTAGTGCATGTTTGGCAAAAAGAGCGGTGAGCGTTTTGATTTTTATTAGTCGTTTGACAAATGAGCGGTGAGCGGTGCTATTTTTTTTAGGAAAACTACTTTTTCAATGCTTGTTTAAGAAGCTTTGACAAAGAAGCGGTGAGCTGTGAGAGCTACTGCTCACTCCTACTGCTCACGGCTACTGCTCACGGCTACAGCTTGCGCGCATTTTAGAACCATGGTAAATATCATAGTTTAGACACCGTATACCATAGGCTATGTTTGGCACAGAGCGGTGGTAGAGCTTTTTGGAGCGGTGAGCAAGAGCATTTTGATTTTTAGTGCATGTTTGGCAAAAAGAGCGGTGAGCGTTTTGATTTTTATTAGTCGTTTGACAAATGAGCGGTGAGCGGTGCTATTTTTTTAGGAAAACTACTTTTTCAATACTTGTTTAAGAAGCTTTGACAAAGAAGCGGTGAGCTGTGAGAGCTACTGCTCACTCCTACTGCTCACAGCTAGCTACTGCTGCTGTTTTAACAAACACACCCATAATCCAAAAGCATCACTACATATGTTAACGTCTAAAGGCAGAATATCTATGAAAGATCTACCATAACTTCAAACTCATTGATGGATTCCAAGTTAATGCATCATCATCATCATGCCACCGCGACATTTGCATACCTTTCAGGACAGCTGTTAATTAACATAAATTGAAAAAAGTAAGGAATGTGTCACATACCGGTCTACAGAGTTAGATGATAAGAAAAAACACTGTATGTACCTTCTTCCTTTATGAACGTGATTGTTGTTTCTCGTAGTTGATCACGAGGTAATTTGGCCAACAATGATGTAAAGCAACTGAAGTTCATTTTGGCTTTAATTTGGGACATGAGGATAGCGCAAACTGAATATTAATGTGGCCATTATCTTCTTGTCGAAGTAGCTTTTCATATACACACTGCAAAAGAAACCATATATCTCCTTGATCATGTTCAAGAAACAGTATCTAATGATAAACATAAAATTAAATGTCTACATTGTTGGTGATTTTAGTGTCATCGGTCATTTTATGTAATTGTGATTTACTCAAAGACCAAAGGGATTTCAAGTTAAACTATAATACGGGTCAAGCGGTGCGGAGTGCACACTCGTATAAGTTAATTTGGTTTCCAACACAACAAATTGTGATTATTAGTTATTACCAAAGGGTGTGACCATTCATCAAAAGGTATGACCATTCATGAAAGGGTGTGACATTTCATGAAAAGTCATTTTGTCTATTATATACAGACATCATTTTGGTCTTTCCATAATATGAACAAATACAACAAATTCTTTATGTTTTGCTCTTTTTCTTGTGTCTAGAATTAGAGTGTGTTCTTATCTTATCCCTATACGAATTTCGTGTAACCCAAGACACCAAATATGGTCGAAATATTATATCAGAAAAGTAGACTTTTACACGATTCAAAAATTTATCCGGCAATCTATAATTATCAAGACCCGAATACCAACATACATAACTGTGACGTAGTAGAAAAATAATATAAGGCAATAAAGAATAATGAACATTTTACAAATATAAAAAGGTGCATGTAACTCTTAATACCTGGACAACATGGGTAAGATGGTTCCATTTTACAAATTTATGCGAAGAAAAGTCTGATACTAGAGTTGGAGATCGCGGACGACAACACCCAAGTATAGCATGCACAACATCTAGATAAACTGGTCTATCAGTTAAGAATCCCAATTGTAGCTCAACGTGCTCCAGTTCATAAAGTGGCAACTGAGTCACCGTTCTTACCACAACATAACGTGAAGCCTATAACACAATTGGTAAACAAAAATTAAAGTTGGGCATTTTTAATACTACTAATCAATTCTTGGAGTAAATAAAAACACAAATATATGAAATTCGTGTAGCTACCTCATAAAAATGCAGCTTCAAAATTTCGAATCTATTAGTCTTGCCTAAAAAGCGCTTCAAATTCCGGAACCAAAAAGTGTCAACATTCATAGGGCAACATTCCATTGTTACTCTCGACTTGGGTGAATCACTATAATTGACACGATACAGTGCATTTGAATATCTAAATAAAAGTAAATTGGAGGTTATTGATATTAATCTCTTCTAAGTCACACTGCGCATAAAACACAAGCTTCCTCAATAAAGGACTAGATGTAACACCCCTTTATTTGACATACAGCAGCGGAAGCTAATTTGAGGTATTACTTCATGAATCAACAGTCATAATCATAGAAAACGAATTAAAAGAGAAGTTTTAAAAAATTTAATTATCATTCCATAATATATCAGAGTTTTACAAAAGAGGTCCCAAAGTACATTGAAAATATAATGTTATGAAAGGTACGTTAAATAGATAACATATGGTAAAATAGTGATTAAAACATATTGCTTGACATATTATAATGTTTACTTGCTATAAACGTTGATGAAATTGGCATTGGTAGGTTGCGTGAGCTCGTTTACTTTGGTAATATAAGTTACGTTACATTATGGATGGAATAAAGCAAAAAATCTTTCCATGAAAATGGTTGCATCTAATTTAATAGATGGAAAATTACATTGAGGAAAATTGTGGGTTGTTATAGTCTCCCAACCTTAAAAGAAAACTCGTCCCAAGATTTCGTTGAATATTGGAGTGATGTTCGAAAATAGATGTGGATATTTGGCATGAATTTGATCTTCGCGTTCCCACATAAATTATGGTCCTCTTTTAGAGTTCCATCTTACTTTGACTATAGGAATAAGGCTCTGTTTTAGTTATTTGACTTCTCGATCCATAATTTCAACTGGTTCTTCAACAAAATTAAGTTTGTTATCGAGTCGGAGCTCTTTTATTGGAATGATAACAGATTCGTCAGATAGGCATTTCTTTAGATTAGAAACGTAGAAAGTATTGTGAACATTATTGAGTTCTTTGGGAAGTTCAAGTGTATATGCCACCGGACCAACCCTCTTAAGGATCCTGAATGGTCCAATGTACCGGGGGTTAAGTTTTCCTTGCTTTTCGAATCGAATGACACATTCTGAAAGATAAGAAGAAAGACGGATCTCCTGGATATATACCTTTCGGTTTTTATACAGGAAATGAGGCTTAGTCGTGTTTTACTTCGATCACCTCGGATGATTAAAGTTTCACCGTCGATTGGAATGTGGACGATTTTCTTGTCACAAATTTTTTTAGCATGATACTTGGATAACCAATCCATACCAATGACGGCGTCGAAACTACCGAGTTAAATCGGCATGAGATCAATTTTGAAAGGTTGGTTTAACAAAATCAAGGTGAAACCCTGGATGACGGTATTAGTACTTACTAGATCTCCATCGACCATTTTAATGTCGTAGGTAATATCTAGTGAATTTGTGGAATGTTAAGCATAGAAGCACGAGATATAGATACGAAACTTTTATCGGCTCCGGAATCAAATAATACTTTAGCTATATGTTGGTTTAGAAGGAACATACCAGTGACTACGTTCGGGTCTTGGAGAGCGTTCTTTGTCCCTCAACATGTATGCTTTCCCACGGGCACCCTTATTTGCTTTTGGGCATTGATTTGTTTAATGCCATTTCTTTCCACAGGTATAACAAGTTACTGACACTGGTTGCAGGTTGCTTCTAGTGGCTGGCCCCTTGTTCTTGTAGTTCCTGGTCTGATGACATACCTTATGGCAAGTCTGACACTTTATAGTGCATGGCCTTGTGTGATGCATATTGCATTTCATACACCAGGGATGGTTTCCAACATACCTACTATTTTTAGTCGGGGTGGCAGCATAAGCCCTGAAGGTTTCCTGCCTTCTATTCTGTTGTTGGTGGTGATCATTGTTGCGGTTGTTGTTGTTGTTACGGTAGTTGTTTTTGTTGTTAGTGAAGGTTCTTCTATCATCAAACTTTTGTTTGTGATTATTGGTTCCTTGCACAGAATTGTGCTTTAGTACCTGATCCATTAGCCTTTGAGCTATGTTGACAGCTTCTTCCAGAGTTGCAGTAATACTATCAACAACTAATTTCCTGATGGCAGTCTGAGTCATAGTTGGTGTTGTAGATGTTGATGTTCTCTTGGGAGCCATTCTATCAATATTTACAAGACAACACAAGTAAGAATCATATCATAAGTTATTGTCAAAATTTTCATACATAGTGGTATTGAAATTATTTGACACATCATTGTATGGATTCTTATTTTGATACAAGTTCTAACAAAGAATTACACATCCTTTGATATTACATTGCATGATATAACGAGAATTTTAGAATTTAAGACTTTCAGAGATGGATACTCTAACAAGCATCTGACTCATTAGGTTTCCCGAGGATTGGTTCACTTTTTAGTGACCACTTAGATAACTTATCAAAGGGATAGTCTGGTGATGGGGGTGTACTTGACCTAACTGGTGATGAAGATCCTACTGATGAGGACGGAGCTAACGATACATGAGTAATCGTAATACATGACATAGGATAAACAACCATGACATACATAGATCTATATCATGGAACAGTAAGATATAATGGAATCACCACTTTATTATATCAGAGGTAACTTGTCTATATATCTTACCTAACCAAAATTTGACAAGTGTTGATACTTATGTCACACATCCCGTGGTTGGATTCTAAACAAAAGTTGTAATGATAAAGATCTAGTCTAGTAGTCTAGTGGTCCTCCCTTGTGGTTCTTGAGCTCATGAATTGTATCCAAAAGACTCTTCATATATGATTGGTGGCGAACCTGGATATCCTCGATGATTAGTTCTAGAGTAGAAATCCTGAAGCGAGCAAGAGAAATCTTGTCGTTATGTCCCATTTGCTTTCTCTGAAGTCCAGATTCTTGAAGTTTGGTCTTTAGTTTGTCAAAATCTTGTTGTATGATTACTCGACCGTCAACAAGCCTTCTACATTATCTTCTATTTCCTCAACGTGGTCAAGAGAGAGTTCATCTAAGTGATTCAAAATATCTTCGATCTGTTCTTTATGACGTGCATAAGACGTGTCTGGAGCGCCATGATAATTCTCTTCAATCTCAAATACTTGAGGCGGAGCAGAAGAATTAGTAGAGGAAGATGATAGGAAATGGGCTCATTTCTGAGGTGGCAGAATCTCTTCAGGAAGAAAGAAATCTTGGGGATCAAACATTGGTGATAGTAGTAACACTGGAGATGGAGGCAAAACAGTTGGTGGAGCAATAAGAGCTTGTAGTGGTGGAATAGGTGATTCATTACTAGTAGCATTATATGCTTGCATGACCTTCATATATGGATCATCGTGAAAAGTTGAGATGGCTAGCAAGGCCAAAAGATACTAAGATAAATCATCTGAAGGATCAGGAGAGGTGTTTCCCGATGAGGCTGGGAAATAGTTCGATGAAGCCGGAGTATAGTCAGGAGTATGTATAGAGGAAAAAGTATCCTCAATATCGGAATCAGATGGGACGATAATAGGGTGGGTAGATGTAGACATATCTGTGTAACAACCCAGTGGAAAAATAACATAAGTTATCTATATATAATTAATAGTTATGTATCATTTGCTACGCAAATCTCTTTACATACTATTTAGGAAATGTAGTGGCATGGAGGACTTTCTTGGATGGAAAAAGTAGTTATAGTTTAGGTTTTAACCTTGTTCTCTATAACCGAGGCTCTTGATACCAATCTGTAACACCCCCATATTTGACATATAGCAGCGGAAGCTAATCTGGGGTATTACTTCATGAATCATAGTCACAATAATAGAAAACGACTCAAAAGAGACGTTTTTGAAAGATAAGTTATCATTCATTATTCATCAGAGTTTTTACAAAAGAGGTCCCAAAATACATTTCAAAACATAAAGTTGAATGATAACAGGTTTGGACGTCCTCATGTCCAATGCCACTCCATGCCATAGTTGCTCAATTACCTGAGATAAACATGCTAAAAGGGTCAACACAACGGTTGAGTGAAATTCACAGTGTTTGAAATGTAATAGTCGAATACAAGTCAATGAAATAGTAATAATTGCAACGAATACAATTATCATGGAAAACAGTATTATTGCCCTAAGCTCATGCAACCAAACATTAACATCCGAAGTCAATTTAACGACTTGAAGGAACAACTGTCCTTAAGGAAAGGTAACTTGCCAAAGTTATCCTTTGTTCTCAAATATAGTGCGTTTGGTTACCCCATGTACGGGTACACCAACGGGAGTCGTCACCCCCAATAGATCTATCCACAATATTCACGTTCACTCGCAAGTGACTAATGGTTCATGATTAAGAAATATTGGCAGTGAAGGCAAACTTAGGCAATAATATATCAGGATAGCATACAGTTGGAAAAATACTTGTATTCATGGTTTATAGCATGTATCTCCCCACGGAGTTTAGAAAACATGTAAAGGTGGGACTATGAACTCACCTTATCAAGGTAGTTGATTGATTTGAAATTTAATTCAAATGAGAGTAAACAGCCTCGTCACGCAACCTGGGGTAATATGTCAAGTCTTAGTTTGATTGTTTCAAAACTTTATTTCATAAAGTTTAACGTAAATATTCATTTGGTTTATTAACTTGTGAAAATATCGTATCACTGTTCGGGCTATCATAATCCAGAGGTCATGTAGTAAACGTTTGAGGAGCTAGGACACTTTAAATCGTAAATCCAGCAACTCGTCAAAACGTCTACCCAAATGAAGCCCCTCACATGAAACTCCCTAGTAACGTGATACGTTATAGTTTAAATGATAAGATTTTATTATTTTTAGGTTTCTTCAAAAGCTAGTGGATGATAAATTATGTTATATATATAACATAAATGTTTTATGATGTTTCGATCGATAAATGATAACGACAAATGTGTCGGGCTTTAATAAAATCGAGTCTTATAATATTTAAATATATTTTTATACATAATATAAAAATATTACATTTTATACCCTTGAGAATATGAAAATGACAATATATACCCTTGGTATATATATATTTACAAATTGAAGCCTTTACTTTATATTTAAAACATTTAAACCTTTAACTTTGAAATATGGCAAAACAGGCCCTTGTGGTTTTAACTTTAGGATACTTAAACTTTCAGCCCCTCTAGTTTATAAGTTTCAAAATGTTACAATATATACCCATTTGCATGAAACGTTTTGCATTTTAAGTCTAAAATCCATAATTCTTGTATTTTTGATCTCAAAATCAATTTGTAGCTTATAGCTTATTACTATAAGCTAAAATAAGTAAGTTTTACGAGCTTGTGACTTATGAAAAGAGCTTATGAGCTTAAAGATCCAAAATGGGTACGTTTGGTTTAGAAAAATTAACCCGGTGGGTTAGAGCTTTTAGGATAAGTTTTAATGATTATAAAAGTGATAAGTGAGCTTATAGAAATAACTTATTACAACAGCTTATGGCTAATAGCTTATTAGGTTTACAAAAAGAGCTTTTTAGGGTTTTAGAGTTTTAAGGGTTTGATTAGGGTTTGGTTTTAGTTTAGCATTTCTAACATGGTTTGGCTTGATCAAAGGATTAAAACAAGGTTTATACATGATCTTAAACATAACTAGAGCCCATTTAAAACTATAAAAGAACTTGCTATACATAAATGATGAAATTGGGTCGAAACAAGCAATTATAACCCAAAATCCTTAGGAGATGAATCAAGAGCTTCTCTTTCTTAATCTTGGCTTCCTACTTAGCTTAACCTTCTTCTTATTCTTCCTTAGCTCAGCTAGAATACCATTTCAAGTATGTGTTTAAGTTTATGGTGAGTTATGAAGGTATGGTGTGTTTCGGCTATATATATAGGGACGAATGGAGTGTAGGTCAAGTAAACTTGGAGTAGTGGCCAAGTAAACTTGGATTAGGAGGGCCAATGAGTAAGTGAAGAGTGGTGCCCAATGAGTTTTTATATTTGAGCCCCATGTGGTGATAAGTTGGTAGTGAGGGGCATGGTTATACATCATAAAGGTCCATGGCTTTTTTTGGAGCACAACATCATTACCCGGAGAACTGGTTGTCATATTGCAAACCGTATTCTGAGTAAGCTCAAACCATGAGCATGGTTAGATATTTGAGTCCCATCTATACTTTAGTTTTACATATTTAGAGGTTACTATAAAAACATCTAGAGATAACAGCCATTTACTACAGGTGTGCAGAATCTGCGCACCTTTGCCATTTCGGCTATAACTAATTCATCCGACATCGAATCGGGTCGAGTCACCCGGCAAAATGATCACAAGACACAGGGCTACAACCTAGTATTTTTTTTTAATACCCAACACCTACTGATTTTGCCTAGATCACTTATTTATGCACACTGACAGAATTTCTGAAAATTTAACTATAACTTGGTTCGAACTAGTTTTAAGTGGCAACGGGTTTGCATGGTTACGGGATAAGTTTGTGGGTTTAGGAAGAGTGTTAGAGGAACTAGGTTCTAAAATGTGGTTGCATTGTGTACTTTAACTTGGTCTAAGCAAGGTTGTACCGAAATCCCTTTAGAAAAATTGGGGGGAAATTTAATTAATTTCTATTCAATTGCTAGATTATACATTGTGCTTCAAGGGGTTGTACATTGGTTTAGGAGGGAATTATATTCAAATATTATACATAGATAACTTGTACACTTGTCTTATAAGCTTGTACATTTGTATTGTATGTAAACTTTACATGAAATCGGGGTTTTAATATAAACGTTAACGTATGAAATCCGTTTTGAATTAAATGTTATGAAAGGTACGTTAAATAGATAACATACGGTAAAATGGTGATTAAAACATATTGCTTGACATATTATAATGTTTACTTGCTATAAACATTGATGAAATTGGCATTGGTAGGTTGCGTGAGCTCGTTTACTTTGGTAATGTAAGTTACGTTACATTATGGATGGAATAAAGAAAAAATCTTTTCATGAAAATGGTTGCATCTAATTTAATAGATGGATAATTACATTGAGGAAAATTATGGGTTGTTATAGTATACCCTATTCGAGTGTAATATAGTATTAGGTAAGTTCAGGTCGTTCCACGCGATTTGTAGCAATTCACATATTGTTCATCAAGTAACAAAGCTAATTGATTGTCACAGATCAAATAGCCAAAACGTGTGTATAAAGCAAGCAAGGAACAAGGCATGATTCACATAACATAATAGATAGAGATAGAGCAAGACTTTATATAAACAAAATCATACAAGTCATATATGACGGGTAATCATAATAACAAGCATATCTACCAATGATAACATAGAATCTTTTCGGCCTATATACTACATCATCACGAGTGCATTAAGAATGGTTTATATCAAATATGCATATATATGAATTCCTCCTAACTCGGTCGGTCAACATAAGGAGGGTCTTAAACATCATTCTACTTGGGTTGTTTATCATTTTTCACATAATTCTCACAAGCATTATATTGATTCGCCATAGAAAAACGGTTCAAAATATATCAAGACAATTAGCCCTTTCGGCCTATTTCAATTGCAATGATATACCAAAAGATAAACAATGATCCAAGCAAAGATAACATCGAATTCATAAACAAATAACTCAAATTCACTATCAAAACCATCCAAATATTATATTCATTTTTCACAATATTGGAACAAAGAAAAACAACGAACACTACACATAAACCAAACCAATAAACTCATTGTTCCCAACAAACAACCAACATCCCAAACCACTAAGAAAACCCACAGTGCTGTCATAAACCTAACTGAAATCAAGAACACTTCGCCAATGGTGTGTTTAAGATAACGGTATAAATATAGGGAAGGAATTAGAGATTTGGTGGTAAAATCGTCTAATCCTCATAGTATGATGTCTTTTAGGTTCTGGAAATATGGTGTTTCAGTGGTGGTTTGTGGTGGAGAGTGGTGGTTAGAGTGGTGGTAACATGGTGGTGAGAAGGGGTGTTTGGATCATTGGATCCAAAGATCCTCACCACTTCTTCCTACTCTCCAAAGGCTCTAATGAATGTGTGTGTGTAAGATATAAGATTGTGTGAGAGATATATGAAATGGGAGAGCTAAAGGAGGGTATTTATAGGCTGTTTGGTGGCAAAAACCACCGCATAAAATATATTGTGCGCCGCACTTCGGGTGTTAATGTTATCTTCATTTAATGCCTTTAATTTTTTTCACCGTCACAAAAGTACGCCGTACTTTGGTAAAACCGCACACAACTTTGGGCAATTATCAACACTTGGCCTTTTTTTTACATGTTGTAGATACTTGAATTCTCTTCCGCGTGGCCGCTTGAACCAACTAAAACGAAGTTCGTATGACCGAGTTATGGCTAAAACAGTAGACCGGTGTCGGGAAGCGTTCAGCTTGAGTTATTTCTTCGTTTAAGCTTCAATTCTTCATGTATTCTTCCGTTTTCTTCCATGACACATTCCAATAACCTACAATGACAAATATATATTCTATTCTATACCAAAAGTTCTTATATTTAACCAGTAAATATACATAAAAGCATAGATAACGCATATATAAATATGTATAATTTGAGCGTTATCAGGGAGATTGTTGGTGCAACATTGACTAGGATCTCCTTTATGTTTTAATGATGATAAATAAACATTCGCAAAACGTAAAATCACAAACGGTAGCTTGAATCCACAAATCCGGATTTCACTATTTGGCGCGCTGGGCACGCATTAGCTCGTGGCCAGCGCGCCATATGCAAAATCCGTTTTGCAGATTTATCACTTGTCGGCTTTCCTCTTACCCAACACATGTGGAAACTTCAATAAAGGTATTTATATGATATTTAAGCATTTAAGAACACTCCAAATGTGGTTTAGACTTAGAGAGGAGCAAAAAACAAATCCTTCCGTTTTTCCATAAAACGACAACTCAAAACTTTTATCAAACGCCTCTAGCCAAGGCCGAAACTTCTTTCTAAACCTAGTAAGAAAATAACTTCAACATATCAACAAGAAAAAAATAACCATTTTTACCTTGATCTGGATTTACGTTGATCTTAATCATATAATGGGTACTACTCTCGTTTTGGTCAAATCAAGTCAAATGCCACTTTGCATAAATGCATCCCCCGTCATAGGATATGCTTTGCTTATGATGCCAAGCACTTATCTTGTTTGCATCAAAATTATTGATGATCAAATCCATTGTTGCTCGGATTTATAATTGATCCTCATCATGTTACAGGTTTGACTCCCTTATTGGTCAAACTAAGTCAAAGGTCACTTTACGTAAATGCATCCTTTCCCATTATAGGATATGCTTTACTTACAATGCAAAGCACTTAGCGTGTTTGCATCAAGATGATTAGTGATTAAATCCATTGTTGATTATCATGGATTAAAGTGTAAATGACTAATTGAGTTTGTGGTATTTGGAAGTTAATTATACTTTGATTTTTCTCACTTCAATAAAGATGTTTTACAAAACTCACAATGTATTATTTCAATGTACAACGTCCCAACAATTCTATCTATATAAATTCCTTCTACCCATCTATCTATCACTTGGTTACCTCTTACCAACAGTTGATTTTCATCTCCTCTACACATATTCTAATCATCTTCTTCTTTAAACCATCCCATAATCACAATACACACTCTTTTCTCTCTTATTGGCAATGTGATTATTAACCCAAAATAATCTTTTGATTTCTCCTAAACACCATCAACTCTATACTTATCTTCCTAAACACTCTTTAAGCCTAAACACCCTTCTTCACATAAACCTTCTCCAAATAAACCTTAAACAATGTCAACTCATATTTCCTTACATAATATACTTCTCTTGTACTTGTTGTACCCCTATGTCTCCTACACTTCCAACTAATATCCTTTATATCTTTTCAAAACATTCTCCACCATCATAATATGATTCACCCCCCCCCTTTTCTTCTCCAACAATTCAATTTCTCACACTACATACACCATATTTCATTCCAACTCTTGATCAAGCCATGTCACCAATCTAAGTTCATACATTATTTCTTTCTCAACCCTTGGATTATTTCTCAAACAAACACAACTAACATACTTTCACCTCTACTCTTGATCAAGCCACCTCATCAATCCAAACTCCCTTATTCTATTTTTAACCATTGGATTGATGCTTCATCTCAAACAAACACAACTCTTGTCACAATCATTTCTTTATCCACTCCACCATAACAACACAATATTCTTTATTCACCCTGATATTGCCAAATTACCATCCTACTTCACTTTTCTTCTTCACAGCTTTAAACCTCCTTTTCAAAAAGATTAAGAGGCCTCACTTTCCATCAACTTCATGTCACATCATGACAACTCACACACAACTCATCTCTCTTATCCAACATGTGTGTTAATGAATTTGAAATTTAAATTTCAAATTCTTCCTTCTTTCTTACCAAGTAAAGAATATTCAAAGAATATTCCCTTGGTTCCTAACTAGCCCTTTCTTATCTTTAGTTAGATCCCAACTATGCTACTTACACATTTGAGAAATACCTAAAATACCCTTTTCTGATAATTCTTTTCTCTCTTTACAATATTGGATTTGCAAAAACACTTTTAATACTGCAAAAACATTTGTATCAAATGCTATTTAAGTTGGTTGACATTGAGATAAGTATGAATTGAATGGATCATAGGCACGTGGAAGTACAATTCGGGGTTTATAAAAGTGTTGGAAACTTACTGAAAAACGACTATGTGTCGTTTTTGCTATTGTGATGTTCGATTTCTGCTGATCTGCATTAAGGGTCGTTCCTGCTGGCAGTTCTAAGTAACGTTCCTGCTGATTTATGTTGTTTGCTGGTCATGTTCTCGTTAATGATGACAGAGAGTTAGAATTTGCTGTTTTGTTTTGATGAGTCATGTTCTCGTTTCCTGCTTGACGAGATAGATATGCCTTGATTGTTATTTTAGACGTAATTAATGTAATTAAGGATTTATAGTTATATTCTAGTATGATCTCCTTAATTGCAGGAATGACGATATAATTAGGAAGAGATTGATATTGATGTATATCTCTACGATTTTAGTTTTCTTGTTAACCAATTTGTGGGTTTATTCCTATATAAAGATTCCTTTGCTTTAGGTTGGTTAACAGATTGTTTATTAGAAAAAACGTTTTCATTATCATAGAAGATCCATCGCGGATCATTGTTGCATATAGTTGTTCTTCTTTGTTAATATTGTTTTTGTTTCCGCCTAAACTTTTGATAGAGTCTATCACGTAATGCTTGTGATTAAATATGCTATCTATAGACAACCACAAAGGCTAGAAGTTTCTATATAGTACGATGTTCTAACTAAGTCGGTATCAGAGCTTGGAGAGAGCCTATGTTATAAGAAGGAATTACTTTGTTACAAAAAACAAAAAACTTTTGTTTCTATAACAGTGAAAATGTCAGAACCCATGCCGTCTGTTACCTACTCAGTCACCATTTATACTTTATCCTAACCCTAAATCCATCTGGATTCAAACCTTCATACACTCAAGAGATACCTCAGGATTTCTTTTCTGAGAGCCTGAACCTTCTCACGAACAAACTGATCCCTACATACAGTCAACCTGCTTTCTCACAATCCCTGCTTTCTCACAAACGATCATACTTTCTCTTTCACAACCTGCTCGTTCACTATGACTTCAACCTTCTCAGGGACCATACCCTAACAATGTCCAGTCACAACAGTTTCAACAGTTCCAAACAGCCACTACTCTTATGCCAACGCATTGCTCAAAATTTCCTTTCTTAGAGAAGGAAAAATATGAAGATATGGGCTATGCATGTTGGAGTAATGGATACAGAATGCTATATCTATATCTTTGGAGGATTGTTCAGCACACAGGAACAGTCCAAAGAGGTTGGGAAAAGATACAAAAGGAAATACAATTGTTCATCCACATGTCTCTCTAGATGAGCATGTAGCTGTACAAAGGGAGAATAAGGTGAGAACCTTGTTGCTTCAGGCTTTACCTAAAGATCATATGCCCAATTTTCATCATTATGATGATGCCAAGAGATATTGGTTGGCAGTTAAGGCTCAGGTTTGGTGGGAATGATGAATAAAAAGACGATGTGAAAGGACAATGCTCTGCTAGCAGTTTACAGAATATCTCTGTGACAGGAAGAAGAAGGAATACATATGGGCTATGACAGGTTTCAGAAGATTCTGAGCCGGTTGAATCATGTGCAGGCATGGCCAGACAATGGATTGATATCAACATGAAGTTCTTAAGAGCACTTCCTTCTTCATGGTCACATGTTAGGGGTGGCACTAATAAAACTAGAGGTGCATTGATTCAAGGAGTTTTTGATTGACATGTTATAAAATCAAACTAAGGTAACTTGAACTTGATGTCAGAATTGGTCATATCTATGTGTGATAGATGCTGTTGCTCACCACTCTATTCTGCGTTTATATGGAAACTTACTCTGCTCTGGCTCAATGCCTACCTTTATTCTGATCAGCAGCGTATTGTTCCATTCAGTTTCTCAGACATCTGTTGTTCTTTTTATTTTCTTGTTTTTTTCTTTATATTTTTTCTATGATAACTTATGAATGTAGGTTTTTGCATTACTTTGTTGCTGAGAATGAAACAAGATCAAGATATCATCTATGAAGACTATTGACCAGGTTGATCAGTTGGAGATGGAAGAAAAAATGGACTTAAATGGCAAATGGCTATGCTTCTCTTTGAGGATTAACAGGTTTGAGAAGATGGCAGACGAAGATGAACTACAATACAATCAGGCAGCCTGCTAGATTTGACAGGAAGTGAAGGTTAGATTGCTACAATTGTCTTCAATTGGGGACTATTTGCTAGGGAGTGTTATGTGAAGACTGTTGTTTGATTAAGCTAGGTATTTGCTTTTACAGGTCTCAGAAGTTAAGACAGTCGAACCAAAAGCCTTGGTTCTCCGTTGATTCCATTTGGTCCCCCCCCCCCCCCCCCCCCCCCCCCCCCCCCCCCTGAATTGTAGATTCATGCAGGCAGAATATCAAGACTGATGAGGTTGTAAAGGTTTCATAGGGATGATGGTGGACTTCATGCTGTAATAATAGTGGTGCTGATATTTCTAATGCGGCTGATGAGTTTGCTATGATAGGAAATTTCTCCTAAGGTACAAAATTGTCCCCTTGGTTGTGATTCTAAAATTAATGATCTTAATACTATGTATAATAATCTTGATAGACTGTATAATGATTGTTACATTAAAGTTCAGGCATATCAGCATGCTGTTAAAACTTTAGAATCACAAAAAGATTGGTACCATAAAACTCAGATGGCTTTAGAAGAAAAGATTAGGGTTTTATCTATGCTATCTAGAAAACACCACGAACACAATGAGGCTATACTGAAAAAATTACATGATCAGAACAAAAAGAAAGAAAGAATTGGGAAGTCAAGTTTTGAAGCGACATTAGCTAGATTGAAAAGTGGAAGGGAATCTTCCAAGAATTAATAAATTTGATTAGATAGCCTCCTAAGTCTTACAAGAACTAAAAATTGGCCTAGGATTTCAAGAGTACTTTGGAGTAGATGAAGTGTTTGATTTGTCCACACCTAGTGTCTTTTACTCAGACCCTGTTGAGAAGGAGGATAAACCTCTTTACTCAAGGTTTGTCAAGGCTGGGGAAATGCATGCTGTTCCTCCTCCTATAACTGGAACTTATATGCCCAGCCCTTACAGTCTGGACTTAGATGAACACAGGTAAGTTATGTTCAAAGTCTGATAAACAAAACTTCTGAAAACTCTTTTACAGAATATAATGACTTTGTCTCTTGTGATAACAGTGACAAGTCGTCAGACTCAGGAGACCCATGATCCTGTGATTCAAGCTCATGACCATGGCCAAAGACTTCCCACCTGCTGTTGATATCCAGACTTTGCCAGAGTCTGATGTTGAAGACCCAAATTCCACTACTGGCAGTCCTAGTTTTTCTTGTTCGGAGAATGTAAAATCTCCTAGGATTCTTTGTAATAAACGTGGAATGAACAATAGGATGTGTGTAAAAAATCTATTTTGTGCGTGTTAGAATGTTTTGTTTGTGGTAGTAAATTTGCTTTGATTAAGATTGTGACTTTCTATAATGGTGTTGACTTTTTATCGGTCCCTTGTAAATCTCAAGCAGCATTCTGTTCCTGCTGGTAGTAGTAATTCGTCAGCATATGTTACTTGCTGATGACCTTTACTGATAGCTTGTAGAAACAGACCAAGCAGTCGTTTCTGCTGGTAGACCTAAAACCCTACTGACAGGGTTAAACAACCTGTTGGTTGGTCTAAACGGACTGCACCTGTTTTGTGGTGGGACCAGTTTCTGCTGGTTGGCTTAATCCTGCTGCTCGACCATATTTCAGACCATCATCTGTACATTTTAATAATATGTATTGGCCTAACGCATATGACCCTATGTACATGACTAAGGGACGATGGGGCACTGCTGTTAAGACCTCAGCAGGTTACTCTTGGAGGAATAAAAGATCCCAAAGTTTGGGGCACAAAGTAATGTGGGGATCTCATCAATCCACATGGTTTCACAATTATGATCCACAAGGCAGCCTAAGCAGAACAGGCTTGGGTACTCTCAAGTGTACTAATATTTTTGTTGTATTGATTTGTAGGGATGGATCCTAGTACAGATAAATGACATAGGTATTGTTGCAGTGGTTGCTCAAGAATGTACGACAGGAAACAAGGAGACAACTTGATGATTTTGTGCAGATAAGGGAGGCTTTGTAAAAGTTGGAGGTGGAGATGTAGAATATCACGGAAAAGGTACTTACGACTCAATGCTTGAATTGAAAATGTCTACTTGTTGAGACTGCAGCACTTTAACTTGTTCTATCGTATAACAAATCTGTGGATAAAAAGAACATAGTTCTCTTCACAGACACTGTTTGTTTGGTACTTTCAAGAAGAATTCCCAATTGCTGATGAAAGTAAGGTGGTTACTCAGAATTTCCTAGGAAACATGGATTCTCTACACATTCCACATTCTGACTGCTCCAGAAAAACAAAAGGTTACTTGTTTAGTTGCCAAAGCATCCTTGATGAATCCACAAGATGGGCACAGAAAGGATGGGCTCAGGTGAAACTTCATTACAATCAACAAAGCTTGCTAAGGAAGGTCTGGTTGATGGGTACTCCCAAGGTGTTTACAAAAGCACACAGACTTGTGTTGCTGCAACAAAGGAAAGCAACATAGGCTTCTTACAAGCTATTTCTGCTGTGAGACTTATTACCGAATCCAGGCATTGCTGCACATGGACCTAATCTCCCTTATTCTATTTTTAACCATTGGATTGATGCTTTATCTCAAACAAACACAACTCTTGTCACAAACATTCTCTTCTCACTCACATAACAAACACAACATTCTTATCACCCTTGATATTGCCAAATTACCTATCCTACTCACTTATCTTCTTCACAGCTTAACCCTCCTTTTCAAACAAGATCAAGAGGCTCCTTTCCATCACATCATGTCACATCATGACAACTCACACACAACTCATCCTCTCTTATCCAACATGTGTATTAATGAATTTGAAATTTAAATTTCAAATTCTTCCCTCTTTCTTACCAAGTAAAGAATATTCAAAGAATATTCCCTTGGTTCCTAACTAGCCCTTTCTTATCTTTAGTTGGATCCCAACTATGCTACTTACACATTTGTGAAATACCTAAAATACCCTTTTCTAATAATTCTTTTCTCTCTTTACAATATCAGATAAGCAAAACGCTTTTAATACTTCACAAACATTTGTATCAAATGGCTATTTGAGTTGGTTGACCTTGGGCATAATAATGATTGAAAGGTCATAGCATGAAGTACAATTGGGGGTTTAACAAGTGCGGGTATTTAAAATGCCAAGTCTCGAAGAAAACATCTTCGGGAATCTGGCACGAGTGGGCAGCGCGCCAGACACGAATTGTTTTTTAACAATTTATGTTCCTTGGCCTATAAATACCCACCCTTGGCCTTTGTATTCCTCACCTCTTGCAAACATTCTTTCCTCTCTTTTCTCTCCTCTAATCCTCTAAGTCTAAACATTAAGTGTTCTTAATCTTCTTCTCTATCATTTATTGAAGAACACACATCTCCGCAAGAGAGCCACACAAGTGCTTAATCATTTGTTGAGTCTCTAGGCTAGGTTAGGGATTTGATTCTTATATCAAACCATCTTTCATTATTGAGTTGTAAGGGAAGTCTTGTATCCATGAGATCAATCCTAGATCATTGGGGATCTAGTTGGGGTTTGATAAGCTTCCAAGGGGAAGGCTTCTAGAGTTTTAGGTTAAGTCAAATCATGGGTTCTTAGGGGTGGATTCCGAGGGCGAAATACCATACGTAGTAACTCTTTTGTGTAAGCGCCGAGCTTTGTTGAAAGTCGGTGGAGTTAAATTGTAATACAGTTTGCAGTCCACCATAAGGATTATACTAGGAATAGATATGGTGTCGTGGATTCGCAACTGGATGTACGGAAGGACTAAACCCCCTTCCCGAATCAGTATATATCGTGGTGTCTCTTCTTCTCTCTTCTTCCCTCTATGTACTTATTGTTCTCATTGCAAAGTAGATTAGTACACCACTCGGCTCTTTTGAGACATAAAGTTTTATAAACTTTGAAGAAGTCAATAAAACTGTATTCACCCCCTCTATGGTTCTACAATATTGTTTCTTCTTTTTACCGCCACTTGAAAACTTTTGAATTCTTATCACCCTTAGCATCCTATATGACCCTTGCTTTTTGCTTTAAGATATTTGCTTTTTCTCCATCTTCCTCTATCCATAATCTCCTAGCCCCCGTCCATACATTTAGCTCATTTTCATTTAGATCCCTTGATTCAGCTTCACATTCCTATCTCATAGCTTCCTTCATATGTTCGTCAATTTGCTTATCTAAGTTCCCAAATCTATATTTACTCCATCTCTTCATTGCTACCTTGGCATTCTTAAATTTATCTTGCGTAATACAGTCCGGTCGCACCCCTGTGACAGGTTTTGCCTAAACGTCTTCTACTACCTGGTTAACATCAGGGTCATCCAGCTAAACATCTAAAGTCCTGAACGGCTTAGGCCCAAAGTCCATATCTGAATCTTTTAGAACGGTCAGGCAGTGATCTGATAACTTTCAATCAAGAGCTATTGCAACCAAGTTCCCCCGCTTCTGCTTAAAATCTTCTGAAACTAAAAATCTATCTAATTTACTGAACATTTCACCATTATTACTAACTCTCGTAAAACAACGACCCCTCATCAGAATTTCTATTAACATTGTTGTTAGAAATAAAGAAATATTCTACTTGTAAGCACTATTATAAAGTGCAGGGACTATTTGTGTCAAGTTAGGAAAGTTCAATAAGGATAGTTAACCAATGAGTATAAATAGTATTTATGTCAAGGTTAAGTAAAACAATTACATCTTAATCAAAAGGCAAGTTAGGTATTTCTCTCACTAAACACACACACTAATTACACTTTCACACACTAGTCATCAATCAAGATCTATATGTTTAATATGTGGTATCAAGAGCCAATGATTACGGATTAGTGTTATATTTTAGTGTTTGATTGTGTTAGAGATCGAGTTTTTTGCTTATTGAGCTTAATTTTCATGCTTATCAGATTATTTTTCATATTATTTCGTCTTATCAGCTTATAGACTGCTAATTCGTGCTTAATCTGACTGCTTATTGCGTTTTCAGTCTGATATCATGCTTATTCTGGTCTGATCAAGATTTTACTTGTTTTTGCTTATTTTGAGCTTATTCCGATGTTTTTAGCTGATTTCGTGCTTATTTAGTGTGCTTATTGCTTATTCAGATAGCTTTTCAAGTCGTTTTTAGCTTAAATCAAGTGCTTCTTGGATTTCTCTGCTAAATCTATTTTCAATCAGTTTATGAATCTATTTATGTGATTATTCGGTCTGCAAATTGCTTTTTCAGATCCAGAAAGCTTATCAGTTGGTTTATTTGCTTATTTTGTATGCTTATCAGTTCATAAATCTGCTTATTTTGTACTGAATCTAGCAAATCTGCTTACTTTGCTTAGAAAAACGGTTATTTTTAGATCTAACTGATTCTAAACTGATTTGTAACAAACTTTGACCAAGTTTGACTTCTTAGTCAAAGTCAAAGACGCGTTTTGGTCTTCACGCGTTTTTCTGAAAAAAGTACAAACCAATCTAATCAACAAAGCTACAACCGATCTAATCCTAATCAGAAGCAACTGATCTAAACTTCACACAACAGCAACCGAACAAATCAACAAAAGAAGCAACCAATCTAATCCTAATCAGAAGCAACCGATCTAATTTTTTTTTTACAAGCAGCCGATCTGAACAACAAGAAGCAGCCAATCTAAGCAACAAGACCAAACCAATCTAAACAACAAAGCTTCAACTGATCTACTATTTTGTTTACACGAATCGATCTAATCATTTTTCAAAGCAAAACTATACATTTTTTAATCTCGGATCTAAACCAGAAAACATAAAAAAAGAAGGCCAGATTCGAACTTGAAAAGAAGATAAAAGATCTCAGTTTTGGTTTGATTTCCAAGCATAAATCTTTAAAAGACTACAATCAAAACCATCTCATCATAAATCTATTCTTTTGTGAAGCTTTCACTTCTTTTCTTTTCGAAACATAAATAAAAGAACAAAAACAAGAGTGTTTAAGTCCCTATTTTGTTTCGATTCATAAAAAAAACAAGAAGATTGAAAAAATATAAATTTTGGATCTCAGTTTGGTGTTTATGTCGAATATTTTTTCGAGCCAATAAGAACCATAAAGTTCTTATCTTCTTAAAACAAAACAACCATCTCATCATCGATCTTTGTTTTGAAGCTTTCACTTCTTGATTGATATTCGAAAATCATAAAAAGAAAGACAAGAACAAAGGTTCATATCTTCTTTTGGTTTTGATTCATATAATGTCAGTATGAAACCCGCGCTTAATCTGATGGCTTTTATACATATTAAGTATGAAACACACGCTTAATATAATGGCTTTCATACATTTTCAGTATGAAACCCGCACTTAAATTGATGGCTTTCATACACGTTCAATATGAAACCCGAGCTTAAACTTATGGCTTTCGTATAATTCAGTACGAAACCCGAGCTTCATTTGATGGCTTGTGTACATGTCAGTACACAACCCGTGCTTTAAAGAAAAGAAAATGTATGCGTCAGTGCATTTATCTTTGAAAAAGAAGAGAAGTCTTCTTTGACTTGAGTCATTGATACATATTTTTCAAAATCTTTATGTGGTACTTAAACAATAAATTCAAGTTGTTTAAAAAGTCAATGATCTCAAGTTGATGCGTTACAATCGATTCGGATTTTTAAAATGTGGTACTTTCAAGATAAAATCAATTTTAAAAGGTCTTCAAGTCGATGTACTCTTTGTGAAAAGTGTCTAAAGAAATAAAGGACTCGGAAGTGTAAAGAGGAACCCCCTTATAAATGTTTTAACGAAGATATGGTATTTTTCGAGGGGGAGTGTCCGTATATGTTGT